>BTPG01000007.1:2596715-2749215 GCA_036245525.1 Semisulcospira habei
GGTGTTTTGACAGCGAGTCGGCTTGTGTTATGTCCTTGTCTGTCTGTTTTGAGGATTTGTTTTGGCCAGTTGGTTGCCGTCCATGTGATCCAGACCGGCCCGCGGGGTGGTGCGCGGGGGTGGGGTGGTGCGCGGGGGTGGGGTGTGGGGCGGGGCGGGGCGATCGTGTGCATCCCTTGGGGATGTGTGTGGTCGTCTTGAAGCGTGCCTGCGTGTTTTTCTGTGGGCTGGTGTTTGGGTGCTTGTTGGGAGGGGCTGGTGACTCTGGCCGTTTGTCTGTCCAGCCTCCGTTTGAGTACGCTTACTTTCCTTCTTTGCTCTTACTGACTTCCCCCCCCCCCCCTCCTCCTCTATGTAGCTATTTTTAGGTTGGCCCTTTGGGTGGCTTTTGGTAGTCTCTTTTATCCTTCATCCTCCCCTCTTTCCCCCCACCTCCACACACACACTTTTTGTCCTTCCCTCTCTCTCGCCCCCCCCCCCCCCCCTCTCTTTCCCTCTTTACGCTTTTTCCCTTTCCCTGCTTCCACCTCCCCGCCCCCCCCCCCCACTTCCACTGCCCCCGTCTCTCTCTCCCCCCCCCCCCCCCCTGTTTTTTTTGTTTTGTTTTGTTTTTTTGTTACCCTTGAAGACGGTTTCACAATTACCTACTCTCCACTCATACCGATATTCTCTTACTGAATTTGATTATTTGCTTTGATTCAATGACTTATTACTTGTTGTGTACCGTGCTAAATGCTGGGGTTTTCCCCCCGGGGTCCTCCCGTTTTTCCCCGAGGTAGTCCTCAACTTGAAGGTGATCTAAAGTTTGCCTTCGGGTTGGTGTTTAGCAGGCTTTGTGTATTAAACACTCAGCCTACTTCGTGCCCAAGGGTAATCCCAGTTCGTTCTCTCTCTCTCTCTCTCTCTCTCTCTCTCTCTCTCTCTCTCTCTCTCTCTCTCTCTCTTTCTGGCCGCACACACACGAATTCACTTTTGCTCGCTCCTGCTCGCGCTAACACACACTCTTGTCTCTCGTGTTCAGTTTCTCTCCGAGTCTCTTATGATTTTTTCGTTGATGTCATTTTTACTTTTTACGCACTTTTGTTCTTCCTTTTATTTTATTTACGTCATCTCCTTCAGTTGCCACATTCCTTCTGCGAATGAAGATAAGTAGCGACTGATCTCTCCGTTTGTTTGTCTATTTTGACAAAGGGTATTAAACCCGAAATATTAATAAATTGTGTTGTAACCGACTTTTCTAAGCGTGTTTCTTTCTCCGTTAGGTACTTCTTTGCTGTCTATGTGGCTGTATAAAGGTGGTTATATGTCTATTGTATACACTGCAGATGGCGCTGACTGGTGTGTAAAGGTGGTTGTTTTCCTCCCTACGTCACACGACCAGTCACTTTAGCGTAAACCGTACCATGTGACCGTGATATAAAAACCCCTGTAGCGAAAAATGGCGGACGTTTTGTAGCCCTCTCCATGACGCGTCTTGGATGCCAGATTTGTTCTATAAAAGATCGCCAAACGTTCTAAAGTACAAAGTTACTTAGTGTTGTTCGAAACAACAAGCACACTCAGTACTGGAGACGGCAACGTCATGACATTTTAAATTGCGTCATAAGTCTATTATGTATAAAAGCATATTCCTTTGACGTCGGTCATGTCTGGCGTGATCCAGGTCGCAAGATGTCTTCTTGATTTCTTTTACGAAAATAGTGGAGGAATGAAAACAAATGTTATTGGTCGGAGGGGTTTGCTGCACGGACCACTTGTAGGCCTTTGGGAGGTCAAAGGAACCATTGTACCCCGAAGGCCGAAATACACCGGAGATGGCAAGGCCTAAGTAGCTGCTGGGCGCCAGACTGCAAAAAACAAACTGGAGTACGCGCAGACTGCCGATTGGTGTGACTGCATATATATCGTCATCAACTGCCGGGCCTCATGCAAATCCACGGCCCTTGTGACTGCATAGATCCTCATCAACTGCCGAGTCTCATGCGAATCCACGCCCCTTGTGACTGCATAGATCCTCATCAACTGCCGAGCCACATGCGAATCCACGCCCCTTGTGACTGCATAGATCCTCATCAACTGCCGAGCCTCATGCGAATCCACGCCCCTTGCAAACTGAATGAACTGGCCTTCGCTGTGTATCAACGTCATCAGTAGGACGTCATGAGGGGCGTCCGATATGGGCAGTCAACATGACGTCAGGCTTCAAGCCACGGTCACAGTCCCATTTTACGATTTGGTTAGTTATTTGGGTTTAACGCCGAGCAGGCGACTAAGGCCATCTCACGGCCGGGTGGGTAAAAATCTGGCCAGCCTGACTAAAAAAAAAAAAAGGTCTGGTCTGTTGCTGCGCCCTGAAGGGCAGAAAGAAGAAAGAGTCAGACAGAATCCGGAAGTTCCTTTCCCTAGACCGATAAGCATGCCTGAGTGCCATCAGAACCGCCTGCAGTTCCACACTAAATACAGATGACCCAGTTTAACCCCTATCATTCGCAATACACCAGTGGCTCAAATACGTTTGACTAAAATAGTTCAAGGGTAGTGTCATAATAGCTTGGCGCCTCTAGGCGCCAAACTATTCTGGCACTACCCTTGAACTAAGCCATTGGTCTATATCCTTATTTGTTACTATAATGTAGATAGCAAATGACAGTGTACAAATTATAAGCTTTTAGCCTGGTTAAGAGTCGGGCCAGCAAGAGATCGAGTGTGAAGTCGCAAATGCAGGGGCTATTGAACATCTATGACTTGCGGTGTGGGTTTGGCTCCGCCTTTGTAAAGTCACAGAAACGTCAGGTCAGGGTCCACGTAGCGTCGGCTGTCAACCCACTGTCAGCAGCTTGTCAACCCACTGTCAGCAGCTTGTCAACCCACTGTCAGTGGCCCAGTTCAAGTTGCAAGCAAACGGTACCCGTGTCATCCGACGTACGACAAAAAAACACTGCCGGTTCTACTGGGACAACTGATTAGCTAACACGGACCAGACAGAGAGAGAGAAAGAGAGAGGGGGGGGGGGGGATTGGGGGTTGGTGTGTGTTCGGGAGAGGGAGGGGGGGGGGGGGCAGAACCTGTATAATCCATGAACACACACGATCTTTAGTACAGAGTGCATTTTGCGCACGTGGCGGCTCTGAAAGAGAGAGCAGCCCTTTCTACGTACAGCTGATGTCCTGGGCAGTAGCCTCTGTCTTCACAATCACAACCCCAAACTTTCACAATGCGCAAAAGGCCATCGGCCCGCCAATGGCGGCCGACGTCGGCCCGATGGCCTTTGCGCATTGTGTTTATGTCGTCTTCTCTTGACGAGGACATAAGTACTGAATAATCTCCCTGCAAACTATTTCTCAGGGCCGGCGAAAGCCTTCACGTTGAACTAGCAAGCCCGAGATCAAATGCGCTCGCCAATCAAACACAAATTAAATGTTCTTCCCAACTGTAAACGTTGAGGTCGCCCGACGGGCTACTATACCGTTTATGGAGTCGCCAGGTGGCTATCTTTATCGCCCCTGTTTTAGCAGAGGAAGCGTGTGAATGGCGGAGTTGACAAACGCGAGTTTGAACAAGAAAGAAAATAATAGCGATATCGCGAAGTGGTTCAGTTGGGTTAAAAAAGGAAAGGCACGGGCAATGTGTCTGGGTGCCATATTTATCTCGAGAAGTGGTTCAGTTGGGTTAAAAAAGGAAAGGCACGGGCAATGTGTCTGGGTGCCATATTTATCTCGAGAAGTGGTTCAGTTGGGTTAAAAAAGGAAAGGCACGGGCAATGTGTCTGGGTGCCATATTTATCTCGAGAAGTGGTTCAGTTGGGTTAAAAAAGGAAAGGCACGGGCAATGTGTCTGGGTGCCATATTTATCTCGAGAAGTGGTTCAGTTGAGTTAAAAAAGGAAAGGGCAACGGGCAATGGTGTCTGGGTTGCCATAATTTATCTCGAGAAGTGGTTCAGTTGGGTTAAAAAAGGAAAGGCACGGGCAATGTGTCTGGGTGCCATATTTATCTCGAGAAGTGGTTCAGTTGGGTTAAAAAAGGAAAGGCACGGGCAATGTGTCTGGGTGCCATATTTATCTCGAGAAGTGGTTCAGTTGGGTTAAAAAAGGAAAGGCACGGGCAATGTGTCTGGGTGCCATATTTATCTCGAGAAGTGAAAGGCACGGGCAATGTGTCTGGGTGCCATATTTATCGCTGCCAGAAAGGGAGACGTATTAACTCTGGCCTCGTCCAACTTCACACAGCACGAGGCAAAGATCCTCATCAGCCCCCGCAACTGCCAGGGTTCACGAGGTTTGATTGATTGTACATTGCTTAACGTCCCGACAGCAACAAGGCTTTCTCAGGACGTGCCTGCACTGCTTGTGAAAAAATAAAAAAGAAACAGAACATTGAATGTATGTCGCCAGCCGGTCAAATACGTTAAATAAACCTAACACATGGGGCCTAAATAAAGCTAAGACCATTTAGCAACACACATCCAATATCAAGAGCTACAGGCAGTGCAGACAGTAGGGAGAGTTTTAAAAAGGCAAATACAGGTGAATGGACAAAGGGTAGGCAGAACTAACACATGCCCCAGAATAGAGAGAAAAACCCACCCTGTGGGGCTGACCAGGGTGACCCTGGGAACTAAAAAATACCTAACCCCACCCAAGTCCCCCAGGGCAGACCCGGGTGGGGTGGGTTCACGAGGATCTCTTGGTCCCCAACAGACGTGTTAACCCCTATCCTACTGAGGCTAAAAGCTTCAAATTTGTACACTGCCTTATGCAAGCTACATTACAGTACTTACAGATAAGGACATAGACCAATGGCTTTAGTTCAACCTATATCATACGGAGGCTAAAAGCTTCAAATTTGTACACTGCCATATGCAAGCTACATTATAGTACTTACAGATAAGGACATAGACCAATGGCTTTAGTTCAAGGGTAGTGCCAGAATAGCTTGGCGCCTCTAGGCGCCAAGCTATTCTGGCACCACCCTTGAACTATTTTAGTCAAGCTTATTTCACACACTGGTGTATTCTGAATGTAGAGGGTTAATCAGGGCTACAGACGTGTAATGAGCAGGAAAGCAACCTCCCGCCTGTGTTGACGTGTAATGAGCATGACAGCAACCTCCCGCCTGTGTTGACGTCTCCACGGAGTCCAGCCTGCCCAAGTGAGGCCGCACAGACCGCGGTGTTACCGACACGGGCTCATCCAGCTCTACATCTGTTGCCGGCGAAGACAAGACTGACTTACATGAGCCCTCCGAGGCCACGAGAACTCGGTTGATAACTTTGCGAGTTTCTCAAGTCGTCGCTCGGGTGTCATCTTTTCTCAACTGACCAATCGCTGGGCGTGTGAGAGGCGGGTGCCATATTTAGCACAATGCCGCAAGTTGTCAAGCCATATTAGACCTAAGAACAAACAAATTGCGATTATACATATAATGCGGTCCATGTTGTGTATCTGGAGTGAGGAGATGGGATCAAACCCGATATGGATGTCGATCAGACATCACAACGTGTCTCGGTGCCACGCGGCAGGTGTGTCTAGTGTTCTGTTTTTCATTTTGCCGACTTAATATACATTCTGTTTGCCAAATCGTCATAGAAAAACCCTAACAACTGCCGGATGACAATCTGATGTGCAGAATCCCGACCCAGGTCGACATCAACCTGCTCCCACAGCACCTTGTTAACGTGTACCTAGCTACCCCCCCTCCCCCCACCCACCACCACCACAATACCCATTCACAATGTTCTCTCTCTCTCCCCCTCCCCTCCTCCCAATACCCATTCACAATGATCGCTCCCCCCCCCCCCCCCCGCCCTCCCAATACCCATTCACAATGTTCTCTCTATAATACCCAATCACAATGTTGTCTAACCCCCCCCCCCCCAATACCCATTCACAATGTTCTCTCCCCCCCCCCCTCCCAATACCCATTTACAATGTTCTATCTATAATACCCAATCACAATGTTCTCTACCCACCCCCCCCCCCCTCAATACCCATTCACAATGTTCTCTATCCCCCCCAAAAAAAAAAAAAATCACAATGTTCTCTATTCACCCCCCCCCCCCCCCCAATCACAATGTTCTCTATTCACACCCCCCCCCCCCCAATCACAATGTTCTCTATTCACACGCCCCCCCCCCCCTCAATACCCAATCACAATGTTCTCTCTATCCCCCCCCCCAAATTACCCAATCACAATGTTCTCTCTACCCCCCCCCCCCTCAATACCCAATCACGTTCTCTATTCACCCCCCACCCACCCACCCCCTATTACCACCCACCCCCACCCCTCTCCTGCACCTGGTGCATAGTCCAACATTTGGAAATAACCCACCCTAAGCCAACACAACAGACAACAGACTGAGGGAAGCTGTCATCACAACCCATCCTGAACAGACTGAGGGAAACTGTCATCACAAGCCATCCTGAACAGACTGAGGGAAGCTGTCATCACAAGCCATCCTGAACAGACTGAGGGAAGCTGTCATCACAACCCATCCCGAACAGACTGAGGGAAACGGTCATCACAACCCATCCTGAACAGACTGAGGGAAACTGTCATCACAACCCATCCTGAACAGACTGAGGGAAACTGTCATCACAACCCATCCTGAACAGACTGAGGGAAACGGTCATCACAACCCATCCTGAACAGACTGAGGGAAACTGTCATCACAACCCATCCTGAACAGACTGAGGGAAGCTGTCATCACAACCCATCCTGAACAGACTGAGGAAATCTGTCATCACAACCCATCCTGAACAGGCGCAGATCCCCAAGGACACAAGCAGTTGCGGGGGACCTAGAGGTTGTTGGCCTCTTGCAGACGGTCTGCAAGGCACTTCAGCATCCCTCTCGCTGGTCACGTCGACAAACACGTATTTTATTGAGGCAAAAGACGTCAGGAAGTTTCAGTCTTCAGGTCCCTGTGTCGCGCTTCGTGACCAACACACCGTGGCGCCGGGTGTTACCGTTAGTTGTCAGTGTCAACGACAGTGTACGCACGAATGTCTGTCAACGTCTCGTCTCGCGCTGCCGGCAGTGTACGCACGAATGTCTGTCAACGTCTCGTCTCGCGCTGCCGGCAGTGTACGCACGAATGTCTGTCAACGTCTCGTCTCGCGCTGCCGGCAGTGTTTGCACGAATGTCTGTCAACGTCTCGTCTCGCGCTGCCGGCAGTGTTTGCTTTGGTGCTGACGGCACGACGCGCCTCTGTCCGTGGCCAGAGCATGGTGTGTGCAGGTGCGTTCGGCGTCAGCTGTACCTGCCATCGTTAACTTGCAGTCATTAGGTTTACCTCAGATGCAAAGGTCATACTTTGATTTGTACAGCAAGAACGGATATTACAAAATGAGCATATGAAAATATTTTCACACCCTACACTACCCTACGTGGGGATGGTGGAGATTATGTAGGGATGGCGGGGTTTGGTGGCGATTATGTAGGGATGGCGGGGTTTGGTGGAGATAATGGGGGAAGGGGCAGGACTGGTCTGTGCCTGTGACGCTATGTTTTCCTAGAGACAAAAATAACGGTGCACAGACCTCAGCCCTGTGTTCACACCTGTCTGTCAAATAGTCTCACGCACGAGGGGGAAGACCACTTTTTGGAGGGGAGGAAGAGTGGGGAAAGGGGGGAGGGAGGGGGGGGGGCAGGGAGTGCTCAGTATTGTTTTCACAGGCTGAAGTTAAGCCGTGCATTATGGATCAAGCTTGATAATTCAAGGGTAGTGCCAGATTAGCTTGGTGCCTTGATGATGCCAAGCTAATTTGGCACTACCCTTGAATTTTCATGCTCAGTCCATCTGATGCAGCTGGTAAGTAGTCATTAGGTAACACTAACACTCCACAATTGAGAAAAGCAGCCGTGGTAGTCTTTCTCCAGGGCTACCCTCCACAACATACCAGCATCATTTCCAGGGCTACCCTCCACAACATACCAGCATCATTTCCAGGGCTACCCTCCACGACATACCAGCATCATTTCCAGGGCTACCCTCCACAACATACCAGCATCATTTCCAGGGCTACCCTCCACAACATACCAGCATAATTTCCAGGGCTACCCTCCACAACATACCAGCATAATTTCCAGGGCTACCCTCCACAACATACCAGCATCATTTCCAGGGCTACCCTCCACAACATACCAGCATCATTTCCAGGGCTACCCTCCACAACATACCAGCATCATTTCCAGGGCTACCCTCCACAACATACCAGCATCATTTCCAGGGCTACCCTCCACAACATACCAGCATCATGTCTAGGGCTACCCTCCACAACATACCAGCATCATGTCCAGGGCTATCCTCCACAACATACCAGCATCATTTCCAGGGCTACCCTCCACAACATACCAGCATCATTTCCAGGGCTACCCTCCACAACATACCAGCATCATTTCCAGGGCTACCCTCCACAACATACCAGCATCATGTCCAGGGCTACCCTCCACAACATACCAGCATCATGTCCAGGGCTACCCTCCACAACATACCAGCATCATTTCCAGGGCTACCCTCCACAACATACCAGCATCATTTCCAGGGCTACCCTCCACAACATACCAGCATATTTCCAGGGCTACCCTCCACAACATACCAGCATCATGTCCAGGGCTACCCTCCACAACATACCAGCATCATGTCCAGGGCTACCCTCCACAACATACCAGCATTATGTCCAGGGCTACCCTCCACAACATACCAGCACCTTTTCCAGGGCTACCCTCCACAACATACCAGCATCATTTCCAGGGCTACCCTCCACAACATACCAGCATCATTTCCAGGACTACCCTCCACAACATACCAGCATCATTTCCAGGGCTACCCTCCACAACATACCAGCATCATTTCCAGGGCTACCCTCCGTCCTTGGAGGAAGTCATTAGAGCAACAATTCTAACAGTGGGGAGATCTGCAATCATGAATTCTGATTACGATTCCATACAAACACTTCATTACAAGTTGAACCAGGCGTAATGTACGGATGATTAAAGGGGCACGCCCGACCTTTAAGGCTTCAGTTCGCAAAAAGCTTTTACTGGGCTTCCAGAATAAACACCCACTTAGACAGTGACCACCCTATTGTCCCACCAAATTCTTTCTTTCGTCCGTTCAAAGCGAAAAGAGGCCCACCGGAATCTTGTGACGGGTATCGTGAAAAGATTGCTTCTGATAGGCGATGATAGCTGACGTCATAACTATTCTATATGACCTTAGGTCATCTGCATAATTATAACCAATCAGAGACAAGATGGCGGATGAACAAGCGAAGAAAAAAAGAAAGTATCAATCGACTCGTGCCGACAATGACAGACTCGGAATTGAAGAGAAGAAAGAGGAAGAGAAGAAAGAGGAAGAGAAACAAGATACCCCTAAGTAGAATTGACATCGGACAAGGGAATATGGACATGTGTCAACGCGTAAAGCAAGAGCTTGGCTTGACCGCTCATTGAGAATGTGTCCCCTTCCTGCTGAATCAGTAAGTAATCTATGGTCTTTGTCTATCTTCCTATAGTTCCGCGAGCGCTAGTGATTTTCAGAATTCATGATCTTCAGTAGAATTTGTCTCTTAATGATTTCGCAAGATTTTCAAGCCGTTTTATCATATAGTTACGAGCTTATCACATTTTATGCTGCAAAGATCTGAAAACTACGGTGTGTGTTTAAGTTGCACATCGCTGGTCGTAACATGTTTGTGTCTGTGCGGGCTCTCATTCACTCTATACAGAGAGGTAGTGTTTCTGCTGCGATGGTGCATTTGTCTTTTCCAATGATGCTTTCAGTTATGTATAGTTCGATGTGTGAGATGTGAAATTGACTGCAGTGCAGAAAGTGGGTATAAATATCAGCCAAAGTGTCAAACATCTGGGCGTGAAGTTTGATTCAACGCTCTCCATGCATGATCATATCAGTGGCGTCTGCCGAGCTGGTTTCCTTGAGCTGCGCAGAATTTCTTCCCTCAGACTGTATCTCACAGAAAGTGCGGCGTCATTCAAGACTTGTAAATGCATTCATTACGTCCAGGCTCGATTATTGCTATTCTGTACTGGCAGGTTTACCGGCAGACTAGATTTCACGCTTGCGGATGATTCAGAACAATGCGGCGCGTCTCATATTGAAGAAACGAAAGAGAGACCACGTTATGCCTCTGCTGAAGCAGCTGCACTGGCTGCCCGTAAAATTCCGCTGCCAGTACAAAATTGCAATTTTCGCCTATCGGCATTTTGACGGATCTCTCCCGCCGTACCTCTCTGCCAAGCTGTCTGTGTATCAGCCATCACGCACCCTCCGTTTCTCCAGTGTTACACTTTAAAAAAATCCCGACGCTTAACATGAAAACTGTCGGGGAGCGTTCTTTCACCTTTTTAGCCCCAAGAGTGTGGAACTCTCTGCCAAATGAAATGCGGAATCTGCCCACATTGTCACAGTTCAAAGCTCACTTATAGACTTTTCTTTCTGTCGGGTATTTAACACTTAGCTCATCTTTAGCTAACTGTTGACTGACTGCCTTTTATCCTGATCCTAGAGGAAGTGAATGTAAGGTGTGGGGAAGAGATGGGGTGGTTTAAAGTAGTGTATAATCGTGCCTGTGTCTGAGAGAGAGGGTGTGCTGTTGTGCATGCGCTGTGAGTCCAGTGTTTTCCTGGAGAACAGCGTTATGTATTATTATTATTTATTATTATTATAAATACCAATGTTCTGTTTAAATGGTGGAAGAAGATGTGTGTTTCCGTGGGATAAAGGATCAAAGGTCACGCCCTCGGTGCACTACTGTACGCACGATCGTTACTAGTAAGTACAAGCAGGTCAAGCGGAACCCGCATTGTGATTTTGACAGCATAGCGAGTATGAAAGATTTATTCTACTTTCTCGTGAAAAATCACCTCAAATGGATGCCGGAAAACATCAGTACACATGTACACCGACACGTGTGTACACCACACCGATGACCTCGTGACCTCCAGTATTGCGATACACTGATAGTCGGCCGAGTTCTGCCTTGTGACGTAGGCTCATAAATATGCATATTAATTGAAAACGAGGCCGATGAAGACGATATATCCGCGACTCGGGTACAAAACCAATACACCCTCCAAACGATGAATTTCGACATTTGGCATTGTACTCACATCATAGTACCAAGATAGTACACAAAGGACCCATACACATGCCGTCAGCAGATCTGTTGCAGACAGTTTTCTGACTGTTGAGATGCTTGATCCTGGGGAAAATAACTTTAAACTTCAATCAGTTTTTCAACCTGTGCCTATGGATCAATGGCAGCTAGAACAAATGACGATAACACACGGACATGAACAGCAAGGTCATTACAATGCAGAAAAATAATGCCGAGTTGATAGAACTGTGTGTCTGGCCTGTCAGGCTGCAGGTAAGGTCCAAAATCACCAAACCAGCACACGTACACATTTCCTACCAGTGGCAAGGACATCACAGAGTGTTGCACAAGGTCTCAAAGGGCAGCACGGTCAGCAAGTTTAACAGGCAACAGGCAGCACCGTCAGCAAGTTGTACAGTCAACAGGCAGCACGGTCAGCAAGTTTTACAGTCGACAGGCAGCACGGTCAGCAAATTTTACAGTCGACAGGCAGCACGGTCAGCAAGTTGAACAGTCAACAGGCAGCACTGTCAGCAAGTTGTACAGTCGACAGGCAGCACGGTCAGCAAGTTGTACAGTCAACAGGCAGCACGGTCAGCAAGTTGTACAGTCGACAGGCAGCACAGTCAGCAAGTTTTACAGTCAACAGGCAGCACGGTCAGCAAGTTTTACAGTCAACAGGCAGCAAGTTTTACAGTCCACAGGCAGCACGGTCAACAAGTTTTACAGTCAACAGGCAGCACGGTCAGCAAGTTTTACAGTCAACAGGCAGCACGGTCAGCAAGTCACGGTCAGCACGTTTTATAGTCAACCAGGCAACAAAACGAAACCACTAGTGCAGAAGCTGAAAAGGTCAAATTGTAATTATGTAAATTTCCTGAAACATTCTGAAAAAAAGCGGCATCAAGGCCGCACGGTGAAGTGACATTTGTCCACTAGAACAGCACTGACGTCAGCAAGCCGTATTAGGCAATCACAGGCAGACAAAGACGCTAATCACGGTGAAGTGACATTTGTCCACTAGAACAGCACTGACGTCAGCAAGCCGTATTAGGCAATCACAGGCAGACAAAGACGCTAATCACGGTGAAGTGACATTTGTCCACTAGAACAGCACTGACGTCAGCAAGCCGTATTAGGCAATCACAGGCAGACAAAGACGCTAATCAGGAGCGCTTTTTGTCCAGAGAAGATCGACGTGTTTTGTCTAAATACGGTCAGTAACCTGCCACACCGAGGTCTGCACTTTCTGCACGAAATTAAGTCACAATAGTTACCTTTACGTCAATCTCATCGCTACAAAAACACCACCATCACCACAACAACCCATACCCCACCAGGCAGGCAGGCAGGCAGGCAGGCACGCAGGCACGCACGCACGCACGCACGCACACACACACACACACACACACACACACACACACACACACACACACACACACACAGGTATTATTCGCATCACACGGACAGACAAACGGCGTTTGTTGGGACTGGACATTACCTCATTCGAGACGTGCCGCCTCCGGATACGCGGCATACGCCGAGGGTACATAACATGGAGCAGGCATAAGCCGAGGGTACATAATATGGAACAGGCATAAGCCGAGGGTACATAATATGGAACAGGCATACGCCGAGGGTACATAATATGGAGCAGGCATACGCCGAGGGTACATAATATGGAGCAGGCATAAGCCGAGGGTACATAATATGGAGCAGGCATACGCCGAGGGTACATAACATGGAGCAGGCATAAGCCGAGGGTACATAATATGGAACAGGCATAAGCCGAGGGTACATAATATGGAACAGGCATAAGCCGAGGGTACATAATATGGAACAGGCATACGCCGAGGGTACATAATATGGAGCAGGCATACGCCGAGGGTACATAATATGGAGCAGGCATAAGCCGAGGGTACATAATATGGAGCAGGCATAAGCCGAGGGTACATAACATGGAGCAGGCATACGCCGAGGGTACATAATATGGAACAGGCATAAGCCGAGGGTACATAACATGGAGCAGGCATACGCCGAGGGTACATAATATGGAGCAGGCATAAGCCGAGGGTACATAACATGGAGCAGGCATACGCCGAGGGTACATAATATGGAACAGGCATAAGCCGAGGGTACATAACATGGAGCAGGCATACGCCGAGGGTACATAATATGGAGCAGGCATACGCCGAGGGTACATAATATGGAGCAGGCATACGCCGAGGGTACATAATATGGAGCAGGCATACGCCGAGGGTACATAATATGGAGCAGGCATAAGCCGAGGGTACATAATATGGAGCAGGCATACGCCGAGGGTACATAATATGGAGCAGGCATAAGCCGAGGGTACATAATATGGAACAGGCATAAGCCGAGGGTACATAATATGGAGCAGGCATAAGCCGAGGGTACATAACATGGAGCAGGCATACGCCGAGGGTACATAATATGGAGCAGGCATAAGCCGAGGGTACATAATATGGAGCAGGCATAAGCCGAGGGTACATAATATGGAGCAGGCATAAGCCGAGGGTACATAATATGGAACAGGCATACGCCGAGGGTACATAATATGGAACAGGCATAAGCCGAGGGTACATAATATGGAGCAGGCATAAGCCGAGGGTACATAATATGGAGCAGGCATAAGCCGAGGGTACATAATATGGAGCAGGCATAAGCCGAGGGTACATAACATGGAGCAGGCATAAGCCGAGGGTACATAATATGGAACAGGCATAAGCCGAGGGTACATAATATGGAACAGGCATAAGCCGAGGGTACATAATATGGAACAGGCATAAGCCGAGGGTACATAATATGGAACAGGCATACGCCGAGGGTACATAACATGGAGCAGGCATAAGCCGAGGGTACATAACATGGAGCAGGCATAAGCCGAGGGTACATAATATGGAACAGGCATAAGCCGAGGGTACATAATATGGAACAGGCATAAGCCGAGGGTACATAATATGGAACAGGCATAAGCCGAGGGTACATAATATGGAGCAGGCATAAGCCGAGGGTACATAATATGGAACAGGCATAAGCCGAGGGTACATAATATGGAACAGGCATACGCCGAGGGTACATAATATGGAACAGGCATACGCCGAGGGTACATAATATGGAGCAGGCATAAGCCGAGGGTACATAATATGGAACAGGCATAAGCCGAGGGTACATAATATGGAGCAGGCATAAGCCGAGGGTACATAATATGGAACAGGCATACGCCGAGGGTACATAATATGGAACAGGCATACGCCGAGGGTACATAATATGGAGCAGGCATAAGCCGAGGGTACATAATATGGAACAGGCATAAGCCGAGGGTACATAATATGGAGCAGGCATAAGCCGAGGGTACATAATATGGAACAGGCATACGCCGAGGGTACATAATATGGAGCAGGCATACGCCGAGGGTACATAATATGGAACAGGCATAAGCCGAGGGTACATAATATGGAGCAGGCATAAGCCGAGGGTACATAATATGGAACAGGCATACGCCGAGGGTACATAATATGGAGCAGGCATACGCCGAGGGTACATAATATGGAACAGGCATAAGCCGAGGGTACATAATATGGAGCAGGCATACGCCGAGGGTACATAATATGGAGCAGGCATACGCCGAGGGTACATAATATGGAGCAGGCATACGCCGAGGGTACATAATATGGAGCAGGCATAAGCCGCGTATCCGGAGGAGACATGTCTCGAATGAGTTAGGAGTAAGAGTGGTCTATGTGCATAGCTGCCAACTTTGGAGAAACAAAAATCCTGACTGGCCGGGGTCCAGGGGCCGCCTAGGCCCCGGCAGGGTGCAGGGGCAGCGCCCCGCTGGGGGGTGCAGGGGGGCTACGCCCCCCGCTCGTAAACGAAAATCAGCATTTTGATGGCAGTTTGGAGGCCTCTCCTTGAAGCAAAATTCAAAATAATAACCAGTTTGTATCCTTTAGTTTGAAGTTATTTACATTCACATCAGCTCAAAAAAATCATGGCTGAACAAAATAAATCAATGGAAACGAAAATCAGCATTTTGAAGGCAGTTTGGAGGCCTCTCCTTGAAGCAAAAATCAAAATAATGACCAGTTTGTATCCTACAGTTTGAAGTTTATTTACATTCACATCAGCACAAAAAATCATAGCTGAACAAACTAAATCAAGGACAATGGAAACGAAAATCAGCATTTTGAAGGCAGTTTGGAGGCCTCTCTTTGAAACAAAATTCAAATTTTATCTACTCTTTTGATGGTGGGCAAGGGTTTGCAGCAGCCTTCAGGGACTGAGATGTTGCTGATTTTGCCTTCAACAGCAAGTCCTCTCTCTCTCTCTCTCGTCTCTTTCGGTTTGTGTTCCACACTTTCATAATTATTTCACAAGATGCTCTTACTTTTTCATGTATTCCTTCGTTTATTCAATTCATCATTCAGTCTAACCGCCAGACAGTCTTTATTTTTTCTTCATTATACTTCGCTACTTATACTTATACTTGGTGTTTCTTACGTTTTTCGTGCAGACTGATGTCGTTTTGGCCGCCGTGACCGATGTTTATGTCCGCCCGGCACATTTTACAAAAGGCAAAGTCAGTGTTCGCCCTTTCTCGATTCGTCGATGTAAGGAAAGGAACGCTTGTAGTCTGGATGGAACTTCACCAAACACTTCTGCTTCTTAGGAGGCATGATTTTGTTGAAAATCGAAAATACTCTGTGACCAGTTGTGAAGATCGTTGAGCATGTGCTCGAGGGCAAATTCGAAGGAACCGGAACAAACAGAATGGACGGAATTTGCCGCGCATGCGTAATCAAGACTGGCTGTGGGTCCCCGAAAGCTTAGCGGTACAGTATAGCGGTAGGCTCTCAACTACAGGCGCTTGACCCCGCGCGGTACGCCAAAATGCCTCGAATTTTAAAACAAAGCTTGAAAATATGAAAATCGGGAGAAATGTACAAAAAACCGGAGAATCGGGAATTGAAAAAAAATCGGGAAATTCCCGATAAAATCGGGAGGGTTGGCAGCTATGTATGTGAACAGTACCACGGGGCCGCGTGCAGGCTGTGGTGAAGCCTGACTGTAACAATACCACGTGGCCGCGTGTGGACTGTAGTCAGGCCTGGCTGTAACAATATCATGGGGACGCGTACGGGCTCTGGTGAGGCATGGCTGTCTGTAACAAGTGCGTGTGTGTAACTGGCCAGACTGTGCTGCAAACTAGGACGAAGAATGACATGAAGGCCAGTGACCCGAGTCCGCCATACCATCACCACGCTTTCCACGCCGCAACAAACACAGAATCTCATCAGCCCCGTGCAAATGCAGGCCTCCTCACCATCCTCGCCATCTCGCCTCCTGCTGGTACAGACAGCCCATTTACACCCTCAGTGACCGGACGTCTCGCACTGCGTCGTTTCCGTTTGTTGGGGGTTCTTGTTTGTTTTTTGTTTTCTTCGTTCCAAGAAATAGACAGGAAAAAGCAATGCGCAGATGCAGGATACCGTGCCCGCTACGTCATAATCTAGCACGCGCGTGTAAACACCCTGACAATGTCGCTCAATTATCGATTAAGGAAACAACTATCGAACTTCATACACGACCACAATATAACACCATCAATAATTAACCACTCCACTTAGAACAATGGAGCACTACCCCACCGCAAGAGATATAGATCCTCATAAGCCCGCGCATAAGATGTCTCTTGCTGAAACTACTTTGAACGGAAAGACTGATGTTAAGAGCTGGCTGACTGACCGACTACCACACTACTGGCATCACCTCACATGACACAACACACAAGAGGCCGGACGGAAAGGGGTGGGGGGTGGGGGGGTGGTGGTGGGGGGAGTAGACAACATGTGTACAGGTGCTAATAAAGCTTGTTGGTAGTACCATACTTAATCTATCACGATCGATCCATCCACAGAGACTGGTACGTATTGCTAAAGTGACATGAAAATGGGCCCAGTTGGCGTGCAAGTAAAAGTGTCAGCATTGCACTTAACCCTTTCCCGCACAGTGTGTAGTGGCCGCACAGTGTGTAGTGGCCGCACAGAGTGTAGTGGCCGCACAGTGTGTAGTGGCCGCAAATAGTGTAGTGGCCGCACATAGTGTAGTGGCCGCACATAGTGTAGTGGCCGCACAGTGTGTAGTGGCCGCACAGTGTGTAGTGGCCGCACAGAGTGTAGTGGCCGCACAGTGTGTAGTGGCCGCACAGTGTGTAGTGGCCGCACTGAGTGTAGTGGCCGCACAGTGTGTAGTGGCCGCAGTGTATTTCTGAAATCGCTTGATTCAGCGTTATTAAATCCAAGCGTGCATGGAACATGCATACACAGTGGTGTCACCAAGAGGCCCAGCAACATGCATACACAGTGGTGTCACCAAAGGCCCAGCAACATGGATACACAGTGGTGTCACCAAGAGGCCCAGCAACATGCATACACAGTGGTGTCACCAAGAGACCCAGCAACATGGATACTCAGTGGTGTCACCAAGAGGCCCAGCAACATGGATACTCAGTGGTGTCACCAAGAGGCCCAGCAACATGCATACACAGTGGTGTCACCAAGAGGCCCAGCAACATGGATACACAGTGGTGTTACCAAGAGGCCCAGCAACATGCATACACAAGGATGTCACCAAGAGGCCCAGCAACACGCATATACAAGGGTGTCACCACGAGGCCCAGCAACATGGATACACAGTGAGGTCACCAAGAGGCCCAGATCCTTGAGACCCCGCAGTGCGGAGGCTGATGAGGATCTATGTCTCTTGCAGTTGGATGGGGCTCCCTTTAGCTCGGCCGCCGTGAGATGGCCTTAGTTGCCTGCTCGGCGTTAAAGCTAACCAACCTTTAGCTCGGCAGTGAAGGGTTAAGGCAAACGCCATATTGTAATGTAAGGCAACAAAGCGAGTACGTCAAGAACTGCATGTATCACGTATCACAAACAGCTGGTGTTAAAGCTAACCAACCTTTAGCTCGGCAGTGAAGGGTTAAGGCAAACGCCATATTGTAATGTAAGGCAACAAAGGCAGTCAAAGCGAGTACGTGAAGAACTGCATGTATCACGTATCACAAACAGCTGGTGTGCAGACAAGCCCCCCCCCCCCCCACCCCACCCCCCACACAACACACACACTGAGCCGTACAGCTAATGACATTCACAATATATGGAGCACACTGGCTGTCACCCTCAGCGTTGACAACCAGTGAGCTCCCTGTGTCGCCACATCTAGTGTGCGCTTGGACTCAGCTGTCTTGTCAAGGCCACGTACGTTCGGGCGGTAGATCGACCATGATAGCTGACGGACAGTGCCATGCGTGGTCACCGTGACACGGTGCAAGGCGAGTCTGGCAACCTTCAGTCCCACCGTCGGTACGTGTTCTCTCGTGGCCAGTCAGCCAAGGCGAGTCTGGCAACCTTCAGCCCCACCGTCGGTACGTGTTCTCTCGTGGCCAGTCAGCCAAGGCGAGTCTGGCAACCTTCAGCCCCACCGTCGGTACGTGTTCTCTCGTGGCCAGTCAGCCAAGGCGAGTCTGGCAACCTTCACCCCTACCGTCAGTATAATAATAATAAATAATAATACATAGTATTTATATGGCGCATTTGTCATATTTATAATATAACTCTGTGCAAGGAGGACGAAGGAGAGGAAGACAGAGGAAAAGATGGGAGGACAATATCTCAGAGTGGACAGGACTGAGGCTGGGTGATACGCTAAGAATGGCAGAGAACAGAGAGGAATGGAGGGAGCTGGTTGCCAAGTCATCAGTGGTGCTCCAACGGTCGGCAAGACTACGGGATATAGATAGATAATATTACTCAATGCGCAGGACATGGCCACGAACTGAACCCAACAAGCACGCTCACGTGAATCACGCGCATTCCCTCACACACAGTACGTAAACACAGAACATTCACGTGGTGGGCAAGCTCAAGCGAGCTACTGAAATTTTGGAAATTTAAATCGTTTTTTATATTTATTTTTATTTTATTTTATTTTTTTATTTATTTATTTATTTATTTATTTTATTTTTTTTTTTTTTTTTTGGGGGGGGGGGGGGGGGAATTTCATTAAGTGGACTGAAATTAATACCGAATTCGTGGGGGAGGAATGAGCCGGAGTACCCGGAGAAAGAACCCCCGACGGTCCGCCCGAATTAATGGTGACACTTGCTAGAGGAGAAAAGTCCTTCGCCGGAACCGGGTATCGAACCTCGCACCTCTTGCTTTTACCGCTGCGCCACGGACCGCCCCAAATGCGTTCTCCCGTGGAAAGTCAGCCTTAGAGTCCGAAATAGCTCAGGCGGTTAAACGTCGGAGCAGGATCTAGCGAAGGGAATCGCCGGGTCGTGAGTTCGAATCCCGTCCCGGCCCCGGTAGCTGGACTCGCAATCCAGGGGGGGGAAAAACGGATTTGTTCAATAGCATGTCCGTTGAAAGGTCCTGGTAAATCAAAGTGGCACAGTTGGAGTGCTTGATTGATTGATTGATTGTACATTGCTTAACGTCCCGACAGCAACAAGGCTTTCTCAGGACGTGCCTGCACTGCTTGTGAAAAAAAAAAAAAAATAAACAGAATATTGAATGTATGTCGCCAGCCGGTCAAATACGTTAAATAAACCTACAACATGGGGCCTAAATAAAGCTAAGACCATCTAGCAACACACATCCAATATCAAGAGCTACAGGCAGTGCAGACAGTAGGGAGAGTTTTAAAAAGGAAAATACAGGTGAATGGACAAAGGGTAGACAGAAACATATGCCCCAGAAGAGAGAAAAACCCACCCTGTGGGGCTGACCAGGGTGACCCTGGGAACTAAAAAATACTTAACCCCACCCAAGTCCCCCAGGGCAGACCCGGGTGGGGTCAGTTGGAGTGCGCCCGAGTTGATCAGTGATCAGGTCATACTCCATAATAGATTTCCCTGTCCCCCATAACCCGCCACGTCAGGGCCGTCCATGATCACCTCGGTGTTGTGGACGTTAAACCCGAACTAAGTGAACCTACTGGGAAACTCAGTGGCACGTATACACTAACAGACACCGCTCATCCACAATAACCATCCTTTGAAACACGCCACAATACAAAGTTTCCCCAGTTGACGAAGTCCCGAAACACCAACAGGCCGCGCGTCACAACAATCAGACACAAGTTTCACTGGACAGTTTCACAACTTGACAGGCCGCGCGTCACAACAATCAGACACACGTTTCACTGGACAGTTCCTCTAGCACTACACAGACAGTGTGGCAGTGACCGTGCGGCAGTCCTTCCTCTAGCACTACACAGACAGTGTGGCAGTGACCGTGCGGCAGTCCTTCCTCTAGCACTACACAGACAGTGTGGCAGTGACCGTGCAGCAGTCCTTCCTCTAGCACTACACAGACAGTGTGGCAGTGACCGTGCAGCAGTCCTTCCTCTAGCACTACACAGTGTGGCAGTGACCGTGCGGCAGTCCTTCCTCTAGCACTACACAGTGTGGCAGTGACCGTGCGGCAGTCCTTCCTCTAGCACTACACAGACAGTGTGGCAGTGACCGTGCGGCAGTCCTTCCTCTAGCACTACACAGACAGTGTGGCAGTGACCGTGCAGCAGTCCTTCCTCTAGCACTACACAGACAGTGTGGCAGTGACCGTGCGGCAGTCCTTCCTCTAGCACTACACAGTGTGACAGTGACCGTGCGGCAGTCCTTCCTCTAGCACTACACAGACAGTGTGGCAGTGACCGTGCGGCAGTCCTTCCTCTAGCACTACACAGACAGTGTGGCAGTGACCGTGCGGCAGTCCTTCCTCTAGCACTACACAGTGTGGCAGTGACCGTGCGGCAGTCCTTCCTCTAGCACTACACAGACAGTGTGGCAGTGACCGTGCGGCAGTCCTTCCTCTAGCACTACACAGTGTGGCAGTGACCGTGCGGCAGTCCTTCCTCTAGCACTACACAGTGTGGCAGTGACCGTGCGGCAGTCCTTCCTCTAGCACTACACAGTGTGGCAGTGACCGTGTGGCAGTCCTTCCTCTAGCACTACACAGTGTGGCAGTGACCGTGTGGCAGTCCTTCCTCTAGCACTACACAGTGTGGCAGTGACCGTGCGGCAGTCCTTCCTCTAGCACTACACAGACAGTGTGGCAGTGACCGTGTGGCAGTCCTTCCTCTAGCACTACACAGTGTGGCAGTGACCGTGTGGCAGTCCTTCCTCTAGCACTACACAGTGTGGCAGTGACCGTGTGGCAGTCCTTCCTCTAGCACTACACAGTGTGGCAGTGACCGTGCGGCAGTCCTTCCTCTAGCACTACACAGACAGTGTGGCAGTGACCGTGCGGCAATCCTTCCTCTAGCACTACACAGACAGTGTGGCAGTGACCGTGCGGCAGTCCTTCCTCTAGCACTACACAGTGTGGCAGTGACCGTGCGGCAGTCCTTCCTCTAGCATCGGAAGAAACAGCAGTTCGCAACTCCCAGCCTCTGGCTATAGAAACAGCAGATCGCAACTACCAGCCTCTGGCTATAGAAACAGCAGTTCGCAACTCCCAGCCTCTGGCTATAGAAACAGCAGTTCGCAACTCCCAGCCTCTGGCTATAGAAACAGCAGTTCGCAACTCCCAGCCTCTGGCTATAGAAACAGCAGTTCGCAACTACCAGCCTCTGGCTATAGAAACAGCAGTTCGCAACTCTCAGCCTCTGGCTGTAAAAACAGCAGTTCGCAACTCTCAGCCTCTGGCTGCAGAAACAGCAGCTCGCAACTCCCTGCCTCTGGCTGTAAAAACAGCAGTTCGCATCTCCCAGCCTCTGGCTGTAGAAACAGCAGTTCGCAACTCTCAGCCTCTGGCTGTAGAAACAGCAGTTCGCAACTCTCAGCCTCTGGCTGTAGAAACAGCAGTTCGCAACTCTCAGCCTCTGGCTGTAGAAACAGCAGTTCGCAACTCTCAGCCTCTGGCTGTAGAAACAGCAGTTCGCAACTCTCAGCCTCTGGCTGCAGAAACAGCAGCTCGCAACTCCCAGCCTCTGGCTGTAAAAACAGCAGTTCGCATCTCCCAGCCTCTGGCTGTAGAAACAGCAGTTCGCAACTCTCAGCCTCTGGCTGTAGAAACAGCAGTTCGCAACTCTCAGCCTCTGGCTGTAGGAAAGCAGTTCGCAACTACCAGCCTCTGGCTTGCGTAGGTGCGGGGGTATGAATGAAATCGGTGGCGTAGGACACGGAGTGACGTAGGACAAGCTGTAAATCAACAAATGTGGTCACGAAGCAGTGACCATGATCAGCTGGCTGTGACTACGGACTTTCCTGTCAGCGCCGACCCATCCACTAACACGGAGTGAAGTAGGACGAGCTGTAAATCAACAACTGTGGTCACACGCAGCTGTGACCTACACATGGCTGGCATAAGTGGTAAGTTCTTGCATACAGTTCAAAGACGCCGTACGCTTTGGTTCAACACTCAACATGAACACAATTCAATGTCAATGTAACCCCTTTGCGTACGCATCGCCGCCAGTAGAGTGTTAACAGTGCCAAGCAACAACGCTATTTATGCGCATACACAACGCACGTGGGCTTGGGGGGGGGGGGGGGGGCGAGGGGTTGACAGCGGGGTACCTGTGTGGTGTATAGTCTGCCGTTGACCTGCTTAGCGCTGGGCGGATGGCGGGGTCCAGTAAGCACACCTGTACCCGTGATAGGTGAGGCAGGAGAGTGTCAGCTCGAGTATGACTTCTCTCTCCACTACTTCTCTCTTGTGGACGTCGTTTCTAGTTCGCTACCTCTACTACTTCTGACGATGGAAAACGGTGAGCCCCCGGCCCAGCCCCCCCCCCCCTCCCCTCCCCCCTCTTTTCAGCACACGATCACAAAGCCCTTTCCCACATTTTACTTTCCCAAAAACTGGTTCATCAGTAAAAGTCGTGGTAGATGGATGTTGGAAAGCCACTAAGCAACTAAGCATAGCCAGTGAATCAAGTACCGCCAGCTTTTATTGGGCTGTGCAAGTGACTGAGAAAAGCTCTCTCTCTCTCTCTCTCTCTCTCTCTCTCTCTCTCTCTCTCTCTCTCTCTCTCTCTCTCTCTCTCTCTCTCTCTCTCTCACACACACACACACACACACCTGCCACAGCTATTCCGAACGTCACTAGCATGACCTGTCTCTATTCACACAAACGCACCGGCCGTCTTTATCTCCCCTGAGGCAGAAATCTGCTACCGTTCCGTTCCCACTGAGGCAATGTAAACACTGCCCACTCACTTCAAACCCCCCCCCCCCCCTCCACACACACACACACACACACGCACACACATCTTTCCTCCAACAGAAAACTTTATGAATAAAATTCCATCACAGACTGTAATAAGACCGTCCTGCAACTTGTAGCTGTAAACATCTACGCCCAATATCCAGCCTAGGTCTATGCGTGGACGGCACTGTCAACAACTTGCTTACTCCACGGCGTACGTGCCAACAGTGACAAGATCAATGGAGCCAGGACAAGCCCTCACTCTAACCGCCACATCGGCACCAGGCAGACATTCTCGTGTCCTTGCCGTGACAGGGTTCCATAAGACTGAATGTACACGTCTTGCTGGCGGAGACTAGCAACGTCGGTTTTAATTCTCTGTCCATATACTCTTTCCTCTATCGGAGGACTATTGTAGGGCTGAAATATGGTGCCGGACATCCAAGTGTGGTGTGGGTGGCAGCTGTTGTATCTACAGCCACACAGTCTTTGTCTTTCCCCTTCTTTCTTGTCGAGTCTTCAAGTTTGTGTCCCCTTCCCCTGCCCAAGCCGTCCTCCCTCACTCTCGCCTCACACAAACTGTCATATTCACCCTTTGGCTGTGGGTAGCAGTTTTTGACGCCAGGCTTCCTGAGGGACAAAACTGACCCGCTACCGACAGCCAAAGGGTTAACGGCCTTGGAACACGGCCTAGTCGACAGCGGTTGAACCAGTCGCAAGTATACTGTATCGTGGCAACAAACAGCACCAGTGACAGCCCCAGCGTTACAATGCGTCGGCGTGGTGCCTGATCGATAGCGGCTGAGCCAATCGCAAGTACAGGGCTTCCGATAGTCGTGCACAGGAAAACGTGCAAATTGACAGAATTAATCATTCATCTGATTTTTGTTTAAGCCTTATCATTCGGAATACACCAGTGTGTGAAATAAGTTTGACTAAAATAGTTCAAGGGTAGTGCCAGAATAACTTGGCGCCTCTAGGCGCCAAGCTATTCTGGCACCACCCTTGAACTGAAGCCATTGGTCTATATCCTTATCTGTAAGTACTGTTATGTAGCTTGCATATGGCAGTGTGAAATTTGACGCTTTTAGCCTCAGGATGATAGGGGTTAATTAAACTTGCGGGAACTCCGCCCCCACAACACTGTGTGGCGTCTGCTTGTCTTCCTGGTTTAGGCGTGCAACAGCAACATGCACTTCCACAGACGGCAACGCTGTGTGTCAGATCGACCTCACCACGCAAATACAGTGCTCAACAGTACTAATAATACGAGGCGACCACATGGGGCACTGGCATCCAGTCACACGTTATTGGTATTGGGGCTGTCGCTAACGTGCCGCACCCCCACCCCCAATTACTCTGCTGGGGGAAAAAATGAAAAAAGAAGAAAAACCCGCAGCTGACCCCTTAAACCATGACACGTGCTGACGTCATACCGTGACTGTACTGTACACGGGCTGACCACAGCACTCAACCTAACGAACCAGAAAACGCCAAAGTTGCCTTTTGCCTACTTATGTACAGAGACGTACCATCGCAGAGTTCTTTCACGTCCGCCCCCACCCCCCCCCCCCCCCACCCCTACCTACCCAGGAAGTACTAACTCAACTCCACAATACACCATGTTGGGTAAACACACTGCTGTGCATACGGAGTGCACGTTCGTGCGTGTGTACGTGTGCTAAAGATAGAGAGGGATGTGTGCGAGCTCTCCGAGAGAGAGAGAGAGAGGGTGTACGTGCGCGTGAGACGGAGGGGGTGGGGGTGGGGGGCGCCTGAAAGGTTATCAGAGACTGGGGCCAGATCGATAAGCAAGAGCTGCGATGGAAGCCCGATGGATCTGTGGAACCAGGAAGAATCGATGTCTAACTTGAAACTGGGGCGCTGACAAAATTAGTCGCTCCGTCTCCTGTCCTCATTAACCACTTCCTGCCTGCCTTGTCCTCATTACCCACTCCCTGCCTGCTCCTGCCCTGTCCTCATTAACTACTTCCTGCCTGCCTCTGCCTGTCATTAACCACTTCCTGCCTGCCCCTGTCTTCATTAACCACTTCCTGCCTGCCCCTGTCTTCATTAACCACTTCCTGCCTACCCCTGCCCTGTCATTAACCACTTCCTGCCTACCCCTGCCCTGTCATTAACCACTTCCTGCCTACCCCTGCCCTGCCATTAACCACTTCCTGCCTACCCCTGCCCTGTCATTAACCACTTCCTGTCTAACCCTGCCCTGTCATTAACCACTTCCTGCCTACCCCTGCCCTGTCATTAACCACTTCCTGCCTACCCCTGCCCTGTCATTAACCACTTCCTGCCTGCCCCTGCCCTGTCATCATTAACCACTTCCTGCCTGCCCATGCACGCCCAGCACTGTCCTCCATCGTGATCGTCCACTTGTTTTCTTTCAAATTAAACCGGCGTGACAGAGGCAAGGAAGTGGCACTGACGTCAGAATAATAAGTGGCACTGACGTCAGAATAACAAGTGGCACTGACGTCAGAATAACAAAGCTTGCTGGAGTTTCAAGCGGCCGTGCCCGAGTCCGTTTGTCGGCACACTTCGTGGCACGTCACTTTAACCCTTTTGCTAGCCGTAGCGCGTTTTGTCCACGTGCCTCCTTGCACGAATCACGCGCTACCGACAGCCACTAGTCCTGAAAAGATCCGCCGCCATGACAAAGCGAGCTGGGCCTGCTGTCCGCCTAGTGCCAAGGCCCTCCTGATTCAGTGCAATGGCAGTCTAGACTCCCAGCGCAATAGTGTAGTCATAGTTACTGCGCACCAGGAGTCAGTTGCATGAGCGAGCTTAGTCCTGCACCAGCCACTAAGCAAGGTGCACCGCTATAGCGGGGTGAGTGTTGTGGCTCTATAGCGAGGTGAGTGTTGTGGCGCTATAGCGGGGTGAGTGTTGTGGCGCTATAGCGGGGTGAGTGTTGTGGCGCTATAGCGAGGTGAGTGTTGTGGCGCTATAGCGGGGTGAGTGTTGAGCGGGGTGAGTGTTGTGGCTCTATAGCGAGGTGAGTGTTGTGGCGCTATAGCGGGTTGAATGTTGTGGCGCTATAGCGGGGTGAGTGTTGTGGCGCTATAGCGGGGTGAGTGTTGTGGCGCTATAGCGAGGTGAGTGTTGTGGCGCTATAGCGGGGTGAGTGTTGTGGCGCTATAGCGGGGTGAGTGTTGTGGCTCTATAGCGAGGTGAGTGTTGTGGCGCTATAGCGGGGTGAGTGTTGTGGCACTATAGCGGGGTGAGTGTTGTGGCGCTATAGCGGGGTGAGTGTTGTGGCGCTATAGCGGGGTGAGTGTTGTGGCGCTATAGCGGGGTGAGTGTTGTGGCTCTATAGCGGGGTGAGTGTTGTGGCGCTGTAGCGGAGCACCTTGCTCAGTGGCTGGTGCAGGACTAAGCTCACTCATGCAACTGGCCCCTGTTCATAATGTAAGCAGCAGACAAAGAGTTTGTCAAAGATGGGACAGATACTAGCCTGGGACCCCACTCCGCCGCTGCTATTAACATGCCACGTCTTACAAAAACTGGGTAACAAATCAAATTGTTCAGATCCTATTTGGTACTCCGTCTTTGAAAATGCCTTCGTGAGGGGGGGGGGGGGGGGGGGGGCAAACAACGATAAGGTCTAAAAGTTTAACGTCTCTCTCTCTCTCTCTCTCTCTCTCTCTCTCTCTCTCTCTCTCTCTCTCTCTCACACACACACGCACTCACAAATGTACGCATACACACGACACCGGTGCAACAAGCCTAACTGAGTCACGCCAGATCCCTTGGTCTGTTTGGCGCATGCCACAACTGCTTTGCGAGCACCAGTTAGAACGCCCGTGGATCCGACGTGAGTCAGTTGAGCGTGTTACTGCATTTTTGGTCAGCCCGAGGCAAACTGGTGAATATCAAAGTGACCGCCGGGTCAATCCTGCAGCGCAAAAGTGCCCCCACCCCCACCCCCCGCCCGGGGGGGGGGGGGTCAATACGGCGTGGAGGGGTATGTGTGGTGTTACACCGGCCCCGTGTGTGGGTTTTTCCCCGCTCAATTTTGCACAGTCATTGATCAGCACTCCACTATTCCATTCACCTGGCGCAGTTTACAGCTCAATACGTCATCACCTCCTTTCACACGGCCAGTCACGCAGCTTAGATTGAGCCAGCAGACGCGCGGATCCGCATCAGCCCCCGAACGTGCGGGGGCTGATGCGAATCTATGCCTCCTGATGGGCTGGGGTCGATGCAGACTGTCTGCTGAGCGCGCCGAGCAGGCAGGCGGCAAGTCGGGGGACGGGACAGGCAGGTTACAGGGTTTAATGGGGACAACGCTCTCCGCCCACTGGCATCGTCATGGTCTACGTCTTCTGGAGATGAGCTGGGTTAACCAACTCTTGTACCCCAACACCCAAATCCCCCAAATGTTGCCCGCTTGTCCTCTCAAGACCCAAATCCCCAAATGTTGCCCGCTTGTCCTCTCAAGACCCAAATCCCCAAATGTTGCCCGCTTGTCCTCTCAAGACCCAAATCCCCAAATGTTGCCCGCTTGTCCTCTCAAGACCCAAATCCCCAAATGTTGCCCGCTTGTCCTCTGAAGACTGCATTGCAGGGCAGGGCACAGATCGACCATGATAGTTCAAGGGTGATGCCAGAATAGCTTGGCGCCTATGGGCGCCAAGCTATTCTGGCATCACCCTTGAACTATCATGGTCGATCCTTATCTCGCTGTGGTGTGTCTGGGGTAGAGGGAGTTCAAATGGGACCCTTGCAGTTACACACGCACATGCCGTACAATCAAATGTACGTGGGCAGGCTGAGTCTACATAACAAGGCAGCACACATTGCTCTGCACCACAGCTCAATCACACCAACCCCTCTGCGAGATACATAGAGCCGCATCAGCCTCTGTACAAGCTGGGTCTACATATAGACCGCTTGACATGGGAGCGCACACCGCGTATTACAAATATATCTCCACAAACAAACACTTTT
Organism: Semisulcospira habei; assembly: GCA_036245525.1. Taxonomy (NCBI): domain Eukaryota; kingdom Metazoa; phylum Mollusca; class Gastropoda; family Semisulcospiridae; genus Semisulcospira; species Semisulcospira habei. The sequence continues at coordinate 2,625,051 of BTPG01000007.1, forward strand.
CTGTACCACATTAAGAACAAATATCATTTAGTAAAATTTGACCTGATAATTATGGGATATTGTCACTTCACTCCTGTGATTTGTCAAGAAGTACCCAACGGAGAAAGAAACACGCTTAGAAAAGACGGTTACAACACAATTTATTAATATTTCGGGTCAAATACCCTTTGTCAAAATAGACAAACAGAGAGATCAGTCGATGCAACTGAGGTGACGTCAAATAAAAGAAAAGGAAGAACAAAAGTGCGGAAAAAGTAAAATAAAAATGACGTCAACGAACAACTCATAAGAGAGAGACTCGGAGAGAAAGTGAACACGAGAGACAAGAGTGATTTGTCGATTGTGCTGTTCGGTCGTAACAATTTGGCGAAATGTCAAAAAAAGCTATTTTCAATACGCTAATAGAGCCCCGGCAGATTTCAGTATCGAGGTCAAGCATGCACACTTCCTGTACAGCTCAGTTGGTCTCCTGACTGGAGTTTGGACTGCCGTGAACCTAAAGGATGCATGAGCATCGCGCTATTCTACGCCGCAGAGCCGGAACGGTCGTCGAATCGCGCGTGTTGACAGCTTGTCTGGTTTGGGGCTCGGTGGTCGCGATTTTATCCCGGCTGCGTAAACATAGCAGCATAGCGGCAACACTAGCCACCAAGATACATACAGATTCCTATGACCGCGCCTACTCCTAGACGCGTATGACCATAATGTGACTCTTGCAGCTGTCGACGTTTTGCCCGTGTTCTTCATCACCGCAACCCGATTAAACTACGTAAACATAGCAACATGAAGGTAATTCGACTCAAAAATACATTTAGCTTCTCACAAGCCCTCGCACTCTGCGCGGAACTCATGAAGATCTATGTCTCTTGAGGAGTTCTGTCTATGGTTATAGGCGAACATTGCTAAACAGTGAATGCCATCCGTCTGATGTAAAAACAAGAATATATTTATCCTCGTGAAAGTATGCGGTAACGGTGGAATGAATGTTTCTTGATAGGTTCATTTGTCTCTGTGCACATCAGACGGAACAGAGAACCTTCTGCCGTACCATCTGACGGCAGTTCCGCTGAAAGCCTTCAAGGCTGGCTCTAGCCTTGTGCTGCCCCCAGCCCTCAACCAAATAACAGCTCTGTCCAAGCCCATGTCAGTATATAGTTTTAATTTGTAACCTGGCTTTTAAATTTCTGAGTTTTCAGAAGTAAACCCGCGCGTATAATTTTATGTGCCTCAGCAGATCCAAGTATATTCCGTAGTGAACCCGACTCTGTCTTTACCAGAGCGAAAGTGGGGGGAAAAGGTGTGTTCATTTATATGGTCATTGATGTACGGTTACTGAAAAACAAAAGAAACGGCTGAAACTCACCGCAAACCATAATAGCGGCATCTCCCTCCCCCTCCCCCACTCCGGCTGGAAATTAAAATTGTGTGAACTGAAAAAGCAAAACTTAGGCTCAGATTCACATGGGTCACGGTCCTGTAACTTGCATGACGGACTCCTGTGGATCTATGTCTTTTCCTATATAATGTAGAAAGGGCCACTATCACACTGTCCGAGATACACGCATTGTGTGTGGCTAGTTGGGTAATTAAACAGAGAAAGAACTGCTGCTATCTTTATTTACAACGGTGAAGATATTAACACAGTCAGTGACAATGTCATTTTTCGTACCTGCCGTTGCTACAACTACGACTAACTGAGAGATGATGAAACGTTTTTATTCAGGATAAAAAGTTTTAGGCATAGCAATGCCTATCTTCCAAACTGTCCTGCTACTCTACACATATAAAATACACCAGACGATACAGCAAAGGATAAAACATATAAATTTTAAAAAAAAAAACCATCCCCCCTCCCCCCCTCCTCCCCCCCCCCAAAAAAAAAAAAATACAAAAAGAAATTAAACCAATATATATACTGGTATGAGAAAGAGAGAGGGAGAGAGGGAGAGAGGAATGGTCGTGATCAACCAGGCAGGACGGAACATGGTATTGTTTTGCCCTCTGTCGCTACGTCGCGACGATCAGTTCCTGCTGGACAAACATGGCGACAAACATGGCGATAAACATGGCGATAAACATGGCGACAAACATGGCTATCGACAGCTAAAGGGTTAAGCTCAGCTGCTCTACTGAGGGCGGTGATTATTATGGGATGGTCTACTCCGAGTGTTATGTTTCTTCCTTCCGAAGGCCGCCGGTGACATTTCACGGCCAAACACTGACATCAAGAGCCAAGTGCACTTCACTGCACTCTGGCCCGCACGGGGTCTCAGCGCCCCGAAAGACCCATACGCATTCCACCATCACAAGACATCCCTGAGTTGCTTTCGGAATCGTGCCAAAATTGGTCTGATTCACTGTGGACCTCTCAAGTCCTTTCGGTATCGTGCCAATATTGGTCTGATTCACTGTGGTCCGCTCAAGTCCTTTTCCAGTCCGCCCAGCGCCGCCTGCCTTTCTCCACACCTCTGCTAGGCAGGCGATAGATTGTGTGGCGCCACGCGCCTGTGTCAAGAGCAGAATAGCTGACAGCCCTTCAACTATCACAGTCCATCTGTACTGAGTAGTTGCGATAGCGATGTACACGTGCCGCTAGAAGCCAGTGCCAAGACCACACGCCCGGGCATGTATCACATTAGGGGGGTGGGTCAAAGGGAATGAGACACTCGGGAGTCCCAAATAGCTCAGGTGGTTAAGCGTCGGAGCAGGAGAGCGAAGGGAATCGCCGGGTCGGGGGTTCGAATCCCCGTCCCGGTCCCGGTAGATGAACTCGCAATCCAGAGGGAAGAGACGGGCTTGTTCAATAGCATGTCCATTGAAAGGTAAATCAAATTTGGTAAATCAAAGTGGCACAGTTGGAGTGCGCCTGAGTTGACCCAGTGTTCAGGTCGTACTCCGTATGCAATAGATTTCCCTGTCCCCCATAATCCACCCGTTAGGGCCGTCCATTAACACTTCGGTGCCGTGGACGTTAAACCCCGAATTAAGCAATAAGAGACTCTGAGTGCGGAGCCACAGAGTGTACAGGCTAGCGAAGCCACAGAGTGTACAGGCTAGCGAACCCTCAGAGTGTACTGGCTAGCGAACCCTCAGAGTGTACAGGCTAGCGAACCCACAGAGTGTACAGACTAGCGAAGCCTCAGAGTGTACAGGCTAGCGAAGCCTCAGAGTGTAGCGGCTAGCGAAGCCACTTAGTGTAGCGGCTAGCAAAGCCCTAGCGAAGCCTCAGAGTGTAGCGGCTAGTGAAGCCTCAGAGTGCACAGACTATTGAAGCGACTTAGTGTAGCGGCTAGCAAAGCCACAGAGTGTACATGCTTGCGAAGCCTCAGAGTGTAGCGGCTAGCGAAGCCTCAGAGTGTACAGACTAGTGAAGCCACTTAGTGTAGCGGCTAGCAAAGCCACAGAGTGTACATGCTAGCGAAGCCTCAGAGTGTAGCGGCTAGCGAAGCCTCAAAGTGTACAGACTAGTGAAGCCACTTAGTGTAGCGGCTAGCAAAGTCACAGAGTGTACAGACTAGTGAAGCCTCAGTGTAGCGGCTAGCAAAGCCACAGAGTGTACATGCTAGCGAAGCCTCAGACTGTAGCGGCTAGCGAAGCCTCAGAGTGTACAGGCTAGCGAAGCCTCAGAGTGTACAGACTAGTGAAGCCTCAGTGTAGCGGCTAGCAAAGCCTCAAGAGTGTACAGACTAGTGAAGCCACTTAGTGTAGCGGCTAGAAAAGCAATAGTGTACAGGCTAGCGAAGCCTCGGTGTAGCGGCTAGCGAAGCCTCCGAGTGTACAGACTAGTGACGCCTCCGAATGTACAGACTAGTGAAGCCTCAGTGTAGCGGCTAGCAAAGCCTCAAGAGTGTACAGACTAGTGAAGCCACTTAGTGTAGCGGCTAGAAAAGCCATAGTGTACAGGCTAGCGAAGCCTCAGTGTAGCGGCTAGCGAAGCCTGTATACTCTTTGGCTTAACTCCGCTTCTGCTTGTTCACTTTCCCAAAAAGATAAAAGCTTCTACAAGTTATTACAGTGTACACGGCTTTAGTTGAGAACGCCTACCGCCCCACATTGCACACGTCTTTTCCCTGTTCAAGACTTGCCCCTCCCACGGGAACATCAACCCGCCTTTTGGTCTTCCTGTTTCAAGACTTGCCCCTCCCACGGGAACATCAACCCGCCTTTTGGTCACGTCTTTTTCCTGTTTCAAGACTTGCCCCTCCCACGGGAACATCAACCCGCCTTTTGGTCTGTTTTTTTTTTTTTTGTTTTTTTTTTCATGGGAACATCGTCTGCCTACGACCTGTGTGGAGCAGCAGACCGCTCTCTCTTCTCAGCCTATCGCTTTCACCCGCACTACCTCTGCCGACTCTACCACCTGCAAAACACCATAGATGTTCATCAGCCTCTGTGTCCGCATGGTGCCTTGTTGAGTGCGACCGCATAGCTCTCGATAATCTATGGATCTTGCTAAAAAAAAAAAATTAAAAAAAAAAATCAGTGTTATGCCTATTTGTTCCTTTGAGAAGAAAGTTGCGGAGGTTGACTTCAAAACAAACGAGCTATTCACACTGTATGCATCGTGTCTCAGCGACGACGCCACTGCGGGAGAAACATGGGTGTATGTATGACGTCAAAAGAGACGTAGATCGTCATGGGCCACTGCCGCACGTGTATCTATGCCAAAAGCAGAAAGGTGGCGCTTGCTTCCTCGCGTGTCATAACGTTTACTATTATAGTTGAAGGATGGTCAACACGAGAGACCTGCGACCTTTCCGCGGTGAGTTATCAGGTGCAATGACGTCTCACGTAACACTGCGAACGAGTCTAACCCCCGAGTCGTGTGGCCGTGGAAGGGGCCAAGATCTACAGAAGCAACTCAATTACAAAGACGGAGAGACAAGTCCCTGACCTTTGGGTCCTCGGTGACTCAGCGCAGAAAAGAGGACAAAAAAAAAAGCCAACGGCCTGTGGGCAATACATCGTGTACATAAGCTGCAGAGACCAACAGTACCGGAAGTGAAGGGGCAAACATAGATAGATTGATTGATTGTACATTGCTTAACGTCCCGACAGCAACAAGGCTTTCTCAGGACGTGCCTGCACTGCTTGTGAAAAAAAAAAACAACTAAACAGAACATTGAATGTATGTCGCCAGCCGGTCAAATACATTAAATAAACCTAACACATGGGCCTAAATAAAGCTAAGACCATTTAGCAACACACATCCAATATCAAGAGCTACAGGCAGTGCAGACAGTAGGGAGAGTTTTAAAATGGCAAATACAGGTGAATGGACAAAGGGTAGACAGAAACACATGCCCCAGAATAGAGAGATAAACCCACCCTGTGGGGCTGACCAGGGTGACCCTGGGAACTAAAAAATACCTAACCCCACCCAAGTCCCCCAGGGCAGACCCGGGTGGGGCAACATAGATAGATGTTATAAAGAGACCAACAGTACGGGCAGCAAAGGCGGTAAACACGTCAAAATGCGATAGATAATAATAATAATAATAATAATAATAATACCGTTATCAAATATATTATACAGAGACCAACAGTACGGGAAGCAAAGGCGGTAAACACGTCAAAATGCGATAGATAATAATAATAATAATAATAATAATAATAATAATAATAATAATACCGTTATCAAATATATTATACAGAGACCAACAGTACGGGCAGCGAAGGCGGCAAACACGGCAAAATGCGGGTATTGTTGGAATCAGTGCTGGCGTCGGTGAACTGCGACTCCATTGCACTCCACATCCACGGCCACAGAAAGACTGGTGATATGTGATGACATCTATAGGTTACCGGGGCCAAAAGGTTAAAATTAACACGACATTAATTTGTGTGCTGGTCCCGCCCGTGATTTTAGAACTTGTGGCCTGCAGCAGCAAGGCCCAAACGTAGGGAGCTGTACACTTGTAATAGATTGATTGTACATTGCTTTACGTCCTGACAGCAACAAGGCTTTCTCAGGACGTACCTGCACTGCTTGAGAAAAAACAAATAAACAGAATATTGAATGTATGTCGCCAGCCGGTCCAATACCCTAAATAAACCTACGACATCTGGCCTAAATAAAGCTAAGACCATTTAGCAACACACCTCCAATATCAAGAGCTACAGGCAGCGCAGACAGTAGGGAGAGTTTAAAAAAGGAAAATACAGGTGAATGGACCAAGGGTAGACAGAAACACATGCCCCAGAATAGAGGGGAAACCCACCCTGTGGGGCTGACAGGGTGACCCTGGGAACTAAAAAGTAGTTAACCCCACCCAAGTCCCCCAGGGCAGACCCGGGTGGGGTACACTTGTAATAGGGCGTAGTGACGTGACCTTACGCAGTTCTAGGACATCACCAAAGACGCCATCCGGCTGACCTCTTCCAGGGCCGTACACAGTTCCGCCATAGTGGCCCTGCACGCCACCGCAGTGGACAAGCCTTATACTGCCAATACCAACCAAAACATATCATTCGCTTGCTAACAGCTGCACTTAAAAACAACAACACAGACACAGCAAAAAGAAAATAAACTTTGTGGCAGAGTTGTGAGATGAAAAGAGTGCAGAGTCCCACGAGAAAGAGCAGCACTTGCAAAACTGAACACCGCGCACACCCCGACTGTTAAATGCGAAAACAGCATGGCACCTCGCGCTCTGCAAACTCCAGCCAACATAAACAGACCCAGATCTTCTTCAACCCCAGAAAATGCGCGGGGGCTCACGAGGATCCACGCCTCTCACTGAAGTCAGCTAGATGCGTGTCCTTTACGAGATACGATCATGGCTGTTTAAGCGCAACCATCATTTTCAGTGAGAATAGTTTTCCCATGGAGGCGAGCGAAGACCGTGTCGACACCGCCTGCAGGATTTATTGCAGAAAGCGAGCAGAAAGCAAATCAGTGTTGACCCCCCTCACCCTGCGCCGTCTCGTGTCCCTCGGTCAACTACACTGCACTCCTGGGGGGGGAGGGGGGGGGGGGAGCTGATGAAGTCAAATGGGTGGGGAAGTGGGTGGGTAATTTCAGGATAACTCATTGTTGGAGACGTGTTGTATACACATACGGGATTGTCCGCATACGACGTCTCCAATGAGTTAACTCATTCACGACGTGACGCATCCAGATACGCGGCGTTAACGCCGCGTATCCGGATGCGTCACGTCGTGAAGGAGTTAACTGCTGCAGCGCATGACTGACGAGTCTGTCGTGTGAAGGGAAAACACACTGACGTCCATTTTGTGAAAAGCTATTTTGAAACGTAATAACCGCGAAAATCCTGCTTTTCACAAAAACTGCACTGAATGCCTTCCGCCTTCACAAGGGCATGAATATTCGCTTGGGAGTTCGCTGGAAGGTCGCAGGTTCAACTCCTACAACACTGATTGATTGATTGTACGTTGCTTAACGTCCTGACAGCAGCAAGACTTTCTCAGGACGTGCCTGCACTGCTTGTGAAAAAAACAACTAAACAGAATATTGAATGTACGTCGCCAGTCGGTCTAATAGCAATACGCTAAATAAACCCAAGACCTTTAGCAACACACATCTAATAATTAGAGCTACAGGCAACGCAGACAGTAGGACGAGTTTAAACAAGACCATTTAGCAACACACATCTAATAATAAGAGCTACAGGCAGCGCAGACAGTAGGACGAGTTTAAACAAGAAAAATACAGGTCAATGGACCAAGGGCAGACAGAAACACATGCCTCATAATAGAGGGGAAAACCCACCCTGTGGTGACCCTGGAAACTAAAAAGTAGTTAACCCCACCCAAGTCCCCCAGGGCAGACCCGGGTAGGGGTTCCTACAACACTGAATGTTTATAGCGGCTTCTCTACAAGTTGAAACACACGTTGACCTCTACAGAGAATATTGGTCGGTTTTACACCTAAACAAAGCACAGCATTTCCATCTTTGTCGAGCATTTGTCGAAGACTGTTTTTTTTTTTTACAACAAGTGTGCTCTCTTCCTACCAGACAAAACAATATCACTGGGCGTGCGAGGAAAGGGGAGGAGAGGGGGGAGGGGGGGGGGGGTTGACGTCGAGACAGGGAGGAAGGGGAAAGAGGTGTTGGGGGGGGGGGGGGTGGTGAGGAGAGAAAGGGACTGACTGTGGGCTGGTAGCCGCTAAAACCGTTAATCACGATGTGACAGTTGGGACAGATGGCAAAGCCGACACAAAGCGCACACAGAGTTTGGCACCCCACACCCGCCCACACCCTCTCCATCTTCCACCCCGTTCCCTGCCGATGGACCCGAGTTTTGTTTTCCAGATCTGTGGACATTCACCGACCAGGGCCGCCAGACCAACGTGTCATGGATACCAAGCAACACTCAGCAAAGGCATAGATCCCAAGCAACACTCAGCAAAGGCATAGATCCCAAGCAACACTCAGCAAAGGCATAGATCCCAAGCAACACTCAGCAAAGGCATAGATCCCAAGCAACACTCAGCAAAGGCATAGATCCCAAGCAACACTCAGCAAAGGCATAGATCCCAAGCAACACTCAACAAAGGCATAGATCCCAAGCAACACTCAGCAAAGGCATAGATCCCAAGCAACACTCAACAAAGGCATAGATCCCAAGCAACACTCAACAAAGGCATAGATCCCAAGCAACACTCAACAAAGGCATAGATCCCAAGCAACACTCAACAAAGGCATAGATCCCAAGCAACACTCAACAAAGGCATAGATCCCAAGCAACACTCGGCAAAGGCATAGATCCCAAGCAACACTCAACAAAGGCATAGATCCCAAGCAACACTCGGCGTAGCGGGGCTGGTGAGGATCTATGGCTCGTGCAGTTGACTCGCGTTCACTTTATCTCGGCCACTCTCACGCTTCGATGAATACGTCTCCTGTAGGTTGCCAAGTTACCTCTACTTTCTTCTAGTGCCAATTTTCTACAGGGAGAAAACTGTAGGGGTGAGGGGGGGGGGGGAGATATACAGAAAGAAAACTGTAGGGGTAAGGGTGGAGGTATACAGAGAGAAAACTGTAGGGGTGAGGAGGGAGATATACAAAGAGAAAACTGTAGGGGTGAGGAGGGAGATATACAGAGAGAAAACTGTAGGAGTGAGGAGGGAGATATACAGAGAGAAAACTGTAGGGGTGAGGAGGGAGATATACAGAGAGAAAACTGTAGGGGTGAGGAGGGAGATATACAGAGAGAAAACTGTAGGGGTGAGGGCGGAGATATACAGAGAGAAAACTCTAGGGGTGAGGGCGGAGATATACAGAGAGAAAACTGTAGGGGTGAGGACGGAGATATACAGAGAGAAAACTGTAGAGGGTGAGGGCGGAGATATACAGAGAAAACTGTAGGGGTGAGGGCGGACATATACAGAGAGAAAACTGTAGATTGATTGATTGTACATTGCTTAACGTCCCGACAGCAACAAGGCTTTCTCAGGACGTGCCTGCACTGCTTGTGAAAAAAAACAACCAACTAAACAGAACATTGAATGTATGTCGCCAGCCGGCCAAACACATTAAATAAACCTAACACATGGGGCCTAAATAAAGCTAAGACCATTTAGCAACACACATCCAATATCAAGAGCTACAGGCAGTGCAGACAGTAGGGAGAGTTTAAAAAAGGGAAAATACAGGTGAATGGACCTCGGGTAGACAGAAACACATGCCCCAGAATACAGAGAAAACCCCACCCTGTGGGGCTGACCAGGGTGACCCTGGGAACTAAAAAATACCTAACCCCACCCAAGTCCCCCAGGGCAGACCCGGGTGGGGTGAGAAAACTGTAGAGGGTGAGGGCGGAGATATACAGAGAGAAAACTGTAGAGGGTGAGGGCGGAGATATACAGAGAAAACTGTAGGGGTGAGGGCGGACATATACAGAGAGAAAACTGTAGAGGATGAGGGCGGAGATTATACAGAGAGAAAACTGTAGAGGGTGAGGGCGGAGATATACAGAGAAAACTGTAGAGGGTGAGGGCGGAGATATACAGAGAAAACTGTAGAGGGTGAGGGCGGAGATATACAGAGAAAACTGTAGGGGTGAGGGCGGAGATATACAGAGAGAAAACTGTAGCGGTGAGGGCGGAGATATTCAGAGAGAAAACTGTAGAGGGTGAGGGCGGAGATATACAGAGAAAACTGTAGAGGGTGAGGGCGGAGATATACAGAGGTAAAACTGTAGAGGGTGAGGGCGGAGATATACAGAGAAAACTGTAGAGGGTGAGGGCGGACATACACAGAGAGAAAACTGTAGGGGTGAGGGCGGACATACACAGAGAGAAAACTGTAGAGGGTGAGGGCGGAGATATACAGAGAGAAAACTGTAGAGGGTGAGGGCGGAGATATACAGAGAAAACTGTAGGGGTGAGGGCGGACATATACAGAGAGAAAACTGTAGAGGATGAGGGCGGAGATTATACAGAGAGAAAACTGTAGAGGGTGAGGGCGGAGATATACAGAGAAAACTGTAGAGGGTGAGGGCGGAGATATACAGAGAAAACTGTAGAGGGTGAGGGCGGAGATATACAGAGAAAACTGTAGGGGTGAGGGCGGAGATATACAGAGAGAAAACTGTAGCGGTGAGGGCGGAGATATTCAGAGAGAAAACTGTAGAGGGTGAGGGCGGAGATATACAGAGAAAACTGTAGAGGGTGAGGGCGGAGATATACAGAGAAAACTGTAGAGGGTGAGGGCGGATATACACAGAGAGAAAACTATAGGGGTGAGGGCGGAGATGTTTAGAGAGAAAACTGTAGAGGGTGAGAGCGGAGATATACAGAGAAAACTGTAGAGGCGCCAAGCTATTCTGGCACTACCCTTGAACTATTTTAGTCAAACTTATTTCACACACTGGTGTATTCCGAATGATAAGGGTTAATTAAGCTTATCCTTATGAGCCATCTCCCTCCTCTCTATCCCGACTTCTGATCAACACACACGCCGGCACATAAAGACTGACATAAGGGCACTTCCTGCCATTAGTTAACCAAGGCCGGGGCCTCACTTATTTAGGGGGTCATTGAAGCACTAACTTACCGGATGATGTGACGGCGACACATACTCTGAAGATATTTAGGATCCTAACGCTTCTAGACTCTTCTGATATCACGGCGCACACTGGAATTACAGCGGATCCGTCGTTTGGGGCAGGTTGTTTTCGTCGTTAGACCGGACAAAATCACCATTTTTGAACACGTGATGCTTTTATCTCCGCCACAGATTTGTCTTGGTAAAAGTATTAGCTGGTGGTGCAGAATTACTTAGTATTTTTTTTTTTCTTCTCGTAAAGATCCTTCTCAAGGAGTACAGTGTTTTCATATAACAGTTGCAAGAATGCCTCGTCAAAGGAAGTATGAACAAGAATATGACGTCATCTAGCTGTCCAGTGACGTGAATGTTTTCTTGTTACCATCATCATATGCAAATGATGTGGAATCTATCTATTCGCTCAAATTCTTCAATTTCTTGTGGACAAAATGGCGATAGGTCTGAAATCTTTCATGTCGCGGTAGCTGACAGTGGCTTGTGCATTTAATAAAACCTTGTACACCGAGTTTATGGTGGGATAGTAACTCCAGGTAGGTTGCTTCTCTGGTTCCTTTCTTTTTTAATATTTCTGTCGTTTTGCGCCGCGCCACGACAACTACGCGTTTTAACATAGGGCACTGCAAGCGCTGTTCCTTGGTATGCGCTTGGTCTACAAGCTACTGCCACAGTAGGCACAAGAGGCCATCACACACACACACACACACACACACACACGATGGTAAACAACAGACAATCTTAATCAGATTTATTTGAAAACGTAGATCTTTACTGTCGTCTGCTCTTTCGATTCCGCATGCACGATCTCTTTTCTATTAGCACGCGCGTTACTATTTTTAGACTGCGGATCACATGATCGGTCGCATGATTTCACCGGAAATGTTTTTACAAAACCAAGATGGCGTCCGGTCCGGAGTGGGTCAACTCGAAGACCAGCGTCAAACGGCGACGCCTTGCTTCAAAGTTGCGTCGTACTTTCAGGTAGGAGAACAGCTTTGGACACAGTATAGCATTAATATTAGGCCTTATTTTCTTATCTGTATAATCTCCACAATCTCGGCCAACAAAAGGCAGGGATTCCCATCCCTCCCCCCCCCCCCCTTTTTGAGAATCTATGCGTCTTGTCCTGGAAAGACAGGCGTCTCTCGCCACATTGTTAATCGCCATTGTCTGGGTGTCGGTAATCACATACTAGGCAGAACTCGTGTCATTATTACATCAAGCTTCCAAGTCGCGCACAACAACATGCCCTGCTAAACACACGTGACCTTGGCTCGGCCGGATCCAGGGGAAGGCACGTCCCTCAAACACAGGCCTGGTACATAGCTGCAGTGCACCTACAAGTCAAAGTGGCCCAGTTGCACAGTGTTCAGGTCGTACTAACGAGTCTGCACCAAACATTGGAGGTGTCATCTAACGAGTCTGCACCAAACATTGGAGGTGTCATCTAACGACTATGTACCAGTTGCAGAAGACGTATCGACGATGATAATTGAAGGGTGACCAGATTTGCTTAGCACCATCAGGCGCCAAGCTAATGTGGCACTATTGTCAAGTTATCATGGTCGATCAATCTCTTTCTGTAGTGCTTGAGGGGTCAATAGGTGAACTAACCAACCAAATGTAGATCGAGCATAAACATGAAGATATTAATTGTAGACAAACCAAGCAACAGACACTGGGGCTGGTCACAGACAAAACAGCCAGTACAGCAAATACATCTTTTCTAAACCTGCAACCTTCATATCACCTACACCACAACCTGTTTTCAGCGCTCACCTGTCATTAAAGCCCATCATGTAGGTGGCTGTAGGTACAAAAGTGATGGCGTGCAAGGAAAGAGACCAAAAAGCACGCTTTGTCCGTCCAGACTTCCGACACCACCTGTCTCCACACAACTCTTTTGCCTATAAGAAAAGGTGGTTGTTGAAAACAGGTTGTAGGGTATACATCTGCAATACCACCACCCCCCCCCCCCCCCCCGTCCCCAATACCGCACGCTCTGGATCCGCCACTGCTGGGATGTTTTGCAGGCCATGTACTCTCACGACGCGCGTCAGTCTTGGCCGGGTCGCGACACATAATCGATATGAAAAGGGCAACCCGCCGCACCGCCAACTGTCTTCCAACCGTGTTTGCTGCGCCACCCCCTCCACCCCCCCCCCCCCCTCCCCCTCCTGCAGTCTTTGTTTCCAAGTTCATGCGAGAGGAAGAAAGTCGGTCGATCTCTGAGTTTATTGTTTCAAACTATGACTTTTTTTTCCCAGACACGGAATCCTCCCAGACGCCGAGGTTATAGAGCTATTGTAGCCTAAATATCCACCCCGAGTACAGAATTAGCGTGGCCTCTATATCCCCCCCCCCCCCCCCCCCCCCCCCGAGAGTACAGAACTAGTGTGGCCTCTATATCCTCCTCCCAGAGAGTACAGAGTTAGTGTGGCCTCTATCCTCCCAGAGTGCAGAGTTAGTGTGGCCTCTATATCCTCCCAGACAGTGCAGAGCTAGTGTGGCCTCTATATCCTCCCAGAGAGTACAGAGGTAGTGTGGCCTCTATATCCTCCCAGACAGTGCAGAGCTAGTGTGGCCTCTATATCCTCCCAGAGAGTACAGAGGTAGTGTGGCCTCTATATCCTCCCAGACAGTGCAGAGCTAGTGTGGCCTCTATATCCTCCCAGAGAGTACAGAGTTAGTGTGGCCTCTATATCCTCCCAGAGAGTGCAGAGCTAGTGTGGCCTCTATATCCTCCCAGAGTACAGAGTTAGTGTGGCCTCTATATCCTCCCAGAGAGTGCAGAGCTATTGTGGCCTCTATATCCTCCCAGAGTACAGAGTTAGTGTGGCCTCTATATCCTCCCAGAGACAACAGAGCTAGTGTGGCCTCTATATCGTCCCAGAGAGTACAGAGCTAGTGTGGCCTCTATATCCTCCCAGAGAGTACAGAGCTAGTGTGGCCTCTATATCCTCCCAGAGAGTACAGAGTTAGTGTGGCCTCTATATCCTCCCAGAGAGTACAGAGCTAGTGTGGCCTCTATATCCTCCCAGAGAGTATAGAGTTAGTGTGGCCTCTATATCCTCCCAGAGAGTGCAGAGCTAGTGTGGCCTCTATATCCTCCCAGAGTACAGAGCTAGTGTGGCCTCTATATCCTCCCAGAGAGTGCAGAGCTAGTGTGGCCTCTATATCCTCCCAGAGAGTGCAGAGCTATTGTGGCCTCTATATCCTCCCAGAGTACAGAGTTAGCGTAGCCTCTATATCCTCCCAGAGAGTATAGTGTGGCCTCTATATCCTCCCAGAGAGTGCAGAGCTATTGTGGCCTCTATATCCTTCCAGAGTACAGAGTTAGCGTAGCCTCTATATCCTCCCAGAGAGTATAGAGTTAGTGTGGCCTCTATATCCTCCCAGACAGTGCAGAGCTAGTGTGGCCTCTATATCCTCCCAGAGTACAGAGTTAGCGTGGCCTCTATATCCTCCCAGAGTACAGAGTTAGTGTGGCCTCTATTGTAACGAATGCCTTTAGTGTATGTTTCGGTCGGACGATGGTGTGACGTCATTAGCGGTTGGACCGAATGTTCACGTGCGATAAGGTAGAGATAAGTAATGTTCACGTGCGGTAGTGTAGAGGTGAGCGATGTTCACGTGTCACGTGTGGGTGACAATGTGGTATCGGGAACTATTGGTAGTTAGAGATGCTATACCAGTCGAGCCGAGCGGTCGTTTTCGTTAGGGCTCTGAGGAAGAATTCTGGCTAGAGAATTCGATAGCTGTATATTGAATACAGGTATTTATTCTTTTATTACCGGTATTTATAATGACCTGTAAGGCTAGTCAGACAAAAAGGGAAAGTATTGCTTTTTATGAATTATTATGATTAGAGTGCAGAGGAGCGCATGTTTGAAGGAAGTGCGATGGCTCGTGTCAATACTTGTTTGGTCGTGTTATTATTATGTGATCATAAGAATTGTGACAATAGTGACTGTAGTATGGTGGCATAAAGAAGACATTTTTCAGAGGAAATGATCTAGAGCGCTCTGAAGAATAATAACGAAGACACATTCAGACTTTTTAGGTATAAGAGCGAACATTTGAGTGTATAAATGTTGTGTACAGCGGGGCCGGTACGGAGCGGAAACCCCTGGTGTAGGGCCGATGAAGCTGTCCTGAGAGCATCACGTACGTGACCGGGTGCGGACATCAGCAAGCCTTCATCTCTCCTTCGTCCTACCATCACTGGTGCTACGAGCAGCAACGGTAGCGAAGTAAGCCACAGATTCGGGCTACAGGACCACATGCGGTGTTCCGTCAGTGTAGCTATTGTCGCCTAGCGCCGTTGATAATTTCACGCCTAGGAATGTTCTAAATCTGTGAGTCATTTTGGGAATCTCCACCAAGTCGTCGATGTGACATCATTGACTGTGTCGACACTAGTATAAAGAGGAGTCGAGTGACGTCTCTCGAGAGAGACAACGACCTCTACGGTAGCGAGTGAATGTGTGAGCGCCGAAGTTGTGAATAACCTATATCAGTGCCACTTGTTAGTATTTGTGTAGATTGGTTTATATGATGTGAATTGTGTGGTTTAATGTATGTTATGAGTGTATGAGAAATAGTTAAAGAGGGCAAAGAGAAATAACTGTGTGGCCTTTGTCCTTGTTTGTAAGCGCGTGTGTGGTGGATGAAAGAGTCTAGTAAACAGAGAACACCCACCTTTATACAGATTGGCAGAAAGCCCACGCGCACACACTCATTCCATAAACGTTTATATGTAACAATTTAATTTAGTACAACACTAAAAACACCTTCGTTACATCTATATCCTCCCAGAAAGTACAGAGTTAGTGTGGCCTCTATATCATACCAGAGAGTACAAGAGTTAGTGTGGCCACCGTGGGGAGCGGGGGTGGGGGGTGCGGGTTGATTGATTGTACATTGCTTAACGTCCCGACAGCAACAAAACTTTCTCAGGACGTGCCTGCACTGCTCGTGAAAAAAAGCCTAAACAGAATATTGACTGCATGTCGCCAGCCGGTCCAATACGTTAACCCTTAACAATCGGAATACACAAGTGTGTGAAATAAGTTTGACTAAAATAATTCAAGGGTAGTGCCAGAATAGCTTGGCGCCTGTAGGCGCCAAGCTATTCTGGCACCACCCTTGAACTAAAGCCATTGGTCTATATCCTTATTTGTAAGTACTATAATGCAGTCTGCATATGGCAGTGTACAAATTTGAAGCTTTTAGCCTCAGTATGATATGGGTTAAATAAACCTACGGCATGGGGCCTAAATAAAGCTAAGACCATTTAGCAACACACATCCAATAGCAAGAGCTACAGGCAGCGCAGACAGTAGGGAGAGTTTAAAAAAGGAAAATACAGGTGAATGGACCATGGGTAGACAGAAACACATGCCCCAGAATAGAGAGGAAAACCCACCCTGTGGGGCTGACCAGGGTGACCCTGGGAACTAAAAAGTAGTTAACCCCACCCAAGTCCCCAAGGGCGAACTCGGGGGGGGGGGGGGGGGGTGAGTATCTATAACAAGAGTGCACGCGCACTGCGAGGTTGAAGGCCAAGGGGAATGTGCACGTGACCACCGTGAAAGTCCAAGCACCCAATAGCGCAGTGCATCCCAATGCCAGATCTACTTGCTTTGCGGGACACGCCAAAAACATTCAATCTTCAAACTCCTCAGCAACTCGCCACGTCAAACGCACAAATCGCAGGCGACGGCTCGACCAGAAGAAACTCAAGGGCAGTGGCTGAGCAGCTTGCGAGGGATGCCAGGAAAGGGCCTGAAGCGTGTAAGCCACTACCCTGAGCTATCACGGCCGATCCACGTGGCCCGGCTGGCGAAGGGTTGTGTGCGAAAACTGTGGCTACAGACGCGTTTCAGTTCCAGCGTGGGTGTAGTGAAATGTCGCGCGTGTGTCAAAGTGTGAGAACGGCTCTGACACACTCTCACCCCGCCCTGCTAACTCTCCATTCACGTTTCCAATGACTCATCACGTCACTTCCGGTGACCTACATTCTTTGCAGGGTGGGCGTATGGCGCAGTCCTAAAAATAGGTATAGGGGCAAAGTGCTGGAACACAGCATAGACACAGGAGTAAATTGCGTCTTTCTTCCACAATTTTATGTTTGTAGCAAGAGCAGCTCTAGTCTCCAGCCAGCTCCATGGACCAGCAAGAAAAACATTTCCAGCCGTATCATCTCCGACGCCTGCGGTGGCTGTACTATACTAACGCCAACACACAAGCACTGGCAGTCAAGTTTATCTGTTACAATATTATTATGCCAACGCCAACACACAAGCACTGGCAGTCAAGTTTATCTGTTACAATATTATTATGCCACCTCCAACACACAAGCTGCGAGCACTGTCAGTCAAGGTGTCGATTGGCGGTCACGTGACCTTGAACCAGTTGCATGAGCGAGCTTACTCCTGCACCTGCGGCGCACCTTGCTTAGTGGCTGAGTGCGTCCTTCTTTCCTCTTCCTTCAGATAACAAGTCTTGACAACGTCAAAATCACAGGCCCAACTTCAGTTTCTCTTTCCGGCTAAAAACAAAGATATAACTGGCTAACGCAAAAGGCAACAATCATCAGGAGGGAGCCGCTGCATAGTTAGTGATGTGTGGAGCTTACAGTACAGTTAGTGATGTGTGGAGCTTACAGTGTAGTTAGTGATGTGTGGAGCTTACAGTGTAGTTAGTTGATTGATTGTACATTGCTTAACGTCCCGACAGCAACAAGGCTTTCTCAGGACGTGCCTGCACTGCTTGTGAAAAAATAAAAAAGAAACAGAACATTGAATGTATGTCGCCAGCCGGTCAAATACGTTAAATAAACCTAACACATGGGCCTAAATAAAGCTAAGACCATTTAGCAACACACATCCAATATCAAGAGCTACAGGCAGTGCAGACAGTAGGGAGAGTTTTAAAAAGGCAAATACAGGTGAATGGACAAAGGGTAGACAGAAACACATGCCCCAGAATAGAGAGAAAAACCCACCCTGTGGGGCTGACCAGGGTGACCCTGGGAACTAAAAAATACCTAACCCCACCCAAGTCCCCCAGGGCAGACCCGGGTGGGGAACAGTGTAGTTAGTGATGTGTGGAGCTTACAGTATAGTTAGTGATGTGTGGAGCTTACAGTGTAGTTAGTGATGTGTTGAGCTTACAGTGTAGCTAGTGATGTGTTGAGTTTACAGTGTAATTAGTGATGTGTTGAGCTTACAGTGTCGTTAGTGATGTGTTGAGCTTACAGTGTAGTTAGTGATGTGTTGAGCTTACAGTGTAGTTAGTGATGTGTTGAGCTTACAGTGTAGCTAGTGATGAGTTCAGCTTACAGTGTCGTTAGTGATGTGTTGAATTACAGTGTAGTTAGTGATGTGTTGAGCTTACAGTGTAGTTAAGTGATGTGTGGAGCTTACAGCAGGTCATACTGTAAGCTCCACACATTACTAACTATACTGTAAGCTCAACACCACTAACTATATATATAACACATTCAACACCACGGCCGCATTCCCAAACTGTGAAGGTGTCATCTAACGACTATGTACCAGTTGCAGGAGATGGATTGACCATGATAATTCAAGAGTAGTGCCAGAATAATTTGGCGCCTTCAGTCCATCTTCTCCTGTAGTGCATGGGGGCTGAATGAGACAGATAACGTGAGGGCGGGTGCAGACTGGGCGCACTGTGAGACGGATAACGTGACGGCGGGTGCAGACTGGGCGCACTGTGAGACGGATAACGTGACGGCGGGTGCAGACTGGGCGCACTGTGAGACGGATAACGTGACGGCGGGTGCAGACTGGGCGCACTGTGAGACGGATAACGTGACGGCGGGTGCAGACTGGGCGCACTGTGAGACGGGTAACGTGACGGCGGGTGCAGACTGGGCGCACTGTGAGACGGATAACGTGACGGCGGGTGCAGACTGGGCGCACTGTGAGACGGATAACGTGACGGCGGGTGCAGACTGGGTGCACTGTGAGACGGATAACGTGACGGCGGGTGCAGACTGGACGCACTGTGAGACGGATAACGTGATGGCGGGTGCAGACTGGACGCACTGTGAGACGGATAACGTGACGGCGGGTGCAGACTGGATGCACTGTCTTCATTCCCCATGTACGCTCAACACAATCATCACTATCATCTGGTGCAGTGTCCACATTCCCCGTGTACGCTCAACACAATCATCACTATCACTCTGGTGCAGTGTCCACATTCCCCGTGTACGCTCAACACAATCATCACTATCATCTGGTGCAGTGTCCACATTCCCCGTGTACGCTCAACACAATCATCACTATCACTCTGGTGCAGTGTCCACATTCCCCGTGTACGCTCAACACAATCATCACTATCACTCTGGTGCAGTGTCCACATTCCCTGTGTACGCTCAACACAATCATCACTATCATCTGGTGCAGTGTCCACATTCCCCATGTACGCTCAACACAATCATCACTATCACTCTGGTGCAGTGTCCACATTCCCCGTGTACGCTCAACACAATCATCACTATCACTCTGGTGCAGTGTCCACATTCCCCGTGTACGCTCAACACAATCATCACTATCACTCTGGTGCAGTGTCCACATTCCCCGTGTACGCTCAACACAATCATCACTATCATCTGGTGCAGTGTCCACATTCCCCGTGTACGCTCAACACAATCATCACTATCATCTGGTGCAGTGTCCACATTCCCCATGTACGCTCAACACAATCATCACTATCATCTGGTGCAGTGTCCACATTCCCCGTGTACGCTCAACACAATCATCACTATCATCTGGTGCAGTGTCCACATTCCCCGTGTACGCTCAACACAATCATCACTATCACTCTGGTGCAGTGTCCACATTCCCCGTGTACGCTCAACACAATCATCACTATCATCTGGTGCAGTGTCCACATTCCCCATGTACGCTCAACACAATCATCACTATCATCTGGTGCAGTGTCCACATTCCCCGTGTACGCTCAACACAATCATCACTATCACTCTGGTGCAGTGTCCACATTCCCCGTGTACGCTCAACACAATCATCACTATCATCTGGTGCAGTGTCCACATTCCCCATGTACGCTCAACACAATCATCACTATCATCTGGTGCAGTGTCCACATTCCCCGTGTACGCTCAACACAATCATCACTATCACTCTGGTGAAGTGTCCACATTCCCCATGTACGCTCAACACAATCATCACTATCACTCTGGTGCAGTGTCCACATTCCCCATGTACGCTCAACACAATCATCACTATCACTCTGGTGCAGTGTCCACATTCCCCATGTACACTCAACACAATCATCACTATCACTCTGGTGCAGTGTCCACATTCCCCGTGTACGCTCAACACAATCATCACTATCATCTGGTGCAGTGTCCACATTCCCCGTGTACGCTCAACACAATCATCACTATCACTCTGGTGCAGTGTCCACATTCCCCGTGTACGCTCAACACAATCATCACTATCATCTGGTGCAGTGTCCACATTCCCCGTGTACGCTCAACACAATCATCACTATCACTCTGGTGCAGTGTCCACATTCCCCGTGTACGCTCAACACAATCATCACTATCATCTGGTGCAGTGTCCACATTCCCCGTGTACGCTCAACACAATCATCACTATCACTCTGGTGCAGTGTCCACATTCCCCGTGTACGCTCAACACAATCATCACTATCATCTGGTGCAGTGTCCACATTCCCCGTGTACGCTCAACACAATCATCACTATCACTCTGGTGCAGTGTCCACATTCCCCGTGTACGCTCAACACAATCATCACTATCATCTGGTGCAGTGTCCACATTCCCCGTGTACGCTCAACACAATCATCACTATCACTCTGGTGCAGTGTCCACATTCCCCGTGTACGCTCAACACAATCATCATGTAAGGGATGTAGTTTGTAGTGATGACGCAAGCAAATGAGCTGACATGACAGGATATGACGGAACGGCTATGACGCAAGTGATCATACCATAACATCATATTATTACAGTGATTATACCATAACATCATATTATTACAGTGATCATACCAAAATATCTTACCCTCAATTAGCACAGAGTGTGTGTGTGTGTGTGTGTGTGTGTGTGTGTGTGTGTGTGTGTGTGTGTGTGTGTGTGTGTGTGTGTGTGTGTGTGTGTGAAGAACAAACCAAGAAAGAAAGAATGACGCTTTGCTGCCGGGTCGCGCACAAAGCTACCTCTAGTTAGAGCTATCATGGTTCACTGACTGGCACACTGAGAGACTGTATAGTCTGACGGACATTGATTGATTGACCGACTGTCTAAAGTCGTGCTAAAAACCGCTATGGTTCATCCAGGCCTCGTTATTGGCGCTGGGCGGTAAAGGTGTTACGGCAGACATTCCAGTCTGATTCACCGTGTCAAGGTCGCGCTCCCGTTATTGGCGATGGGCGGTAAAGGTATTACAGCAGACATTCCAGTCTGATTCACCGTGTCAAGGTCGCTTTCACTTTCACTTGAACAGCGACAGGAATAGCAGTCTAAAAACAGCACGCGCGTGCACCTCCCTCTGGTTAGTAGGCACAACCCTCCCACCGTCTGTGGGTGAGGAACTATAACACAAGAGCCAATGATTCTCTCTAGTCCCTGCACCGCAAGTGGGTGATGGCTATCTATGCCTCGTGCAGAAAGCGGGGGTGGGTTGAGGGGTTGTTCCTCAACACGGTCAAGTGCATCATTATACGTTTAGGGCCGTGTATCGTCATACGTTTACGTTTAGGGCCGTGTATCGTCATACGTTTAGGGCCGTGTATCGTCATACGTTTAGGGCCATGCATCATACGTTGACTGACTGATTGTACATTGCTTAACGTCCCGACAGCAAAAGGCTTTCTCAGTACGTGCCTGCATTGCTTGTGGGAAAAAAAAAAACAACTAAACAGAACATTGAATGTATGTCGCCAGCCGGTCAAATACGTTAAAGCGATTCTCCCCAGGTTTAATCATCTCAATACAGTCGGAAAACTGTCTGCAACAGATACTGCTGACAGTATTATGTATGGGTCCTTTGTGTACTAACTTAGAGCTTTATGATGTAAATACAATGCCAAATGTCGAAATTCATCGTTTGATGGGTGTGTTGTTTTTGTCCCCGAGAGTGCAAATTATCGTCTGCATCGGCCTCGTTTTGAATTTGTGCATATTAACTAGCCTACGTCACAAGGCAGAACCCGATCAATCGATACTGCAGACGGCGGAGGCGGTCATCGTTATCGAGTGGGTACACACGCGTCAGTGTAGACATGTACTGATGTTCTCCGGCATCCCTTTGACATAATTTTCCACGAGAATGTAAAATAAATTTTCCAATTATTCGCTATGCTGTCAAAGTCAATGCGGGTTCCGCTTGACCTGCTACCCGAGTAACGGGCAATCGTGCTGTGGGCGTGGCTTCAAGTTCTTCGACTCGGGTCTCCGCGCCAAGCCGGCGACTGAGCCAGCGTCACGAAACAGAACGTGGTATTTCACCCACTTATACCCATTTCTGCATTGCAGTTTCACATCACACACATCGAAGTCTACGTAACTGAAAGCATCTCTGGAAACGACAAATGCACCATCGCAGCAGAAACACTACCTCTGTGAATCGAGTGAATGAGAGCCCGCACAGACAAAAACGTGTCACGACCAGGCGGCAGCCGGTGCCGCAATTTTGACACACAGGCCGTAGTTGTCTGATCCTTGCAGCATAAAATCTGATGAACTAGCTCGTAACTTCATGATAAAACAGGTTTAAAATCTTGCAAAATCAGTAAGAGATAAATTCTACTGAAGATCATGAATTCTCAGTCTCTAGCGCTCGTGAAACTGAAGATCGACAAAGATCGTAACCGGATTACTTACTGTTTCACATAGCAAGAAAGCGACAAATTCCGGATGGGCGGTCAAGCCAAGCTCTGTATTCCCTTGTCCGATGTCAATTCAACTTAGGGGTATCTTCATTCTTCTCTCTTTCTCTTTCTTCTCTTCAATTACGAGTCTGTCATTGTCGGCCGGCGCGAGTCGACTGATACTTTCTTTTTTTCTTCGCTGGTTCATCCGACATCTTGTCTCTGATTGGTTATAATTATGCAGCTGCCCTAAGGTCGTATAGAATAGTTATGACGTCAGTTTCCTGATCGTCTATCGGAAGCAATCTTTTGACCGGGTCCAGCCGCACGATTCCGGTGGCCTCTTTCGCTTTGAACGGACGAAAGAAAGCATTTGGTGGGACAATAGGGTGGTCACTGTCTAAGTGGGTATGTATACTGAAGCCCAGTAAAAGCTTTTTGCGAACTGAAGCATTAAAAAAGGTCGGTCGTGCCCCTTTAAATAAACCTAACACATGGGGCCTAAATAAAGCTAAGACCATTTAGTAACACACATCCAATATCAAGAGCTACATGATTGATTGATTGTACATTGCTTAACGTCCCGACAGCAACAAGGCTTTCTCAGGACGTGCCTGCACTGCTTGTGAAAAAAAAAACCAAAACAGAACATTGAATGTATGTCGCCAGCCGGTCAAATACGTTAAATAAACCTAACACATGGGGCCTAAATAAAGCTAAGACCATTTAGCAACACACATCCAATATCAAGAGCTACAGGCAGTGCAGACAGTAGGGAGAGTTTTAAAAAGGCAAATACAGGTGAATGGACAAAGGGTAGACAGAAACACATGCCCCAGAATAGAGAGAAAAACCCACCCTGTGGGGCTGACCAGGGTGACCCTGGGAACTAAAAAATACCTAACCCCACCCAAGTCCCCCAGGGCAGACCCGGGTGGGGTCCAAGAGCTACAGGCAGTGCAGACAGTAGGGAGAGTTTTAAAAAGGCAAATACAGGTGAGTGGACCTCGGGTAGACAGAAACACATGCCCCAGAATAGAGGGAAACCCACCCTGTGGGGCTGACCAAGGTGACCCTGGGAACTAAAAAGTAGTCAACCCCACCCAAGTCCCCGAGGGCAGACCCGGGTGGGGGTACCATCATACGTTTAGGGCCGTGTATCATACGTTTAGGGTCATGCATCATACGTTTAGGGCCGTGTATCGTCATACGTTTAGGGCCGTGTATCGTCATACGTTTAGGGCCGTGTATCATACGTTTAGGGCCGTATATCGTCATACGTTTAGGGCCGTGTATCATACGTTTAGGGTCGTGTATCATCATAGTTTAGGGCCGTGTATCGTCATACGTTTAAGGCCGTGTATCATACGTTTAGGGCCGTGTATCGTCATACGTTTAGGGCCGTGCATCGTCATACGTTTAGGGCCGTATATCGTCATACCTTTAGGGCTGCATTTCCAAACAACCTGCAGCAAGTATTTTAGCCCTGTGGCTGTGGTTAGCGGTGTTTATCCTGCAGAGAAGAGTTAGGTTTACACCAAACAGATGTCGCACCGCGCGTGTTCAAGGTCGCAAGGTGCAGAATCCCAGACCACGATGTTTGCACTAGGACACGCCATACGCTTGTTACTTCACGCATACGTTATCACACCATCAACACTTCCAACACAAACGTCGTAGTCGTCGTCCTTGACTTACCTCCATCAGTATCCGAGAGAGACTCTTCACAGAACTCATGTGTCAGACACTCTAAACAACGAGTGTAGAGACTACGCTATACGGGGTAGTGCACAGATCCTACAGTCCCTACACAGTCCCTGCAGTCTCTGCACAGTCCATGCACAGTTCCTGCACAGTCCCTACACAGTCCCTGCGGCTGCAGTCTCATGAGCATGGACATCCCTAGTAGATGGAAGGTGCTTGTGTGCAGGGTCACTGTACTGTATCGGACTCATTGACGCAATTCCATAGTCTCTCCCTCTGTGTGTATGTGTGTGTGTGTGTGTGTGTGTTGCGTTGTGTGGTGTGGTGTGGTGTGGTGTGTGTGTGTGTGTGTGTGGTGTGTGATGTGGTGTGGTGTGGTGTGTGTGTGTGTGTGTGTATGTGTGTGTGGTGTGGTGTGGTGTGGTGTGTGTGTGTGTGTGTGTGTGTGTGTGTGTGTGTGTGTGTGTGTGTGTGTGCCTGCCTGCAGGTAAATGCCGATTTTTGTCGGCTAAAAGTGAGAACACAAAAAGAAAGACAAAATGCCTGAGAACACTGAAACATATTTCGATAAAAACCAGCTTGAAACATTACCAGGCGGCAAGAGTGGTCAACCTGAATGTACAAGGCTACTGTTACATGAAACATGTGATGACCGTTTCCAAATGCTGATTTACTGATGTCAATAACTGTGAGACCACCGTGTCCTCACCAGCAGCGCCCTCGTAGCGCCCTACATCAGAATCGACTGTCACTGTGATCGGCCGTACCTCGTGTCCTCAAATCTTCGCTCTGCGGTCTAACTGTCCACCCCAACTCACACTCACACCCTTACAGCCAGAGCCGGTCTGCAGTCTAACCTTCCACGCCAACTCACACCCTTACAGCCAGAGCCGGTCTGCAGTCTAACCTAGTTCCACCCCAACTCACACCCTTACAGCCAGAGCCGGTCTGCAGTCTAACCTTCCACGCCAACTCACACCCTTACAGCCAGAGCCGGTCTGCAGTCTAACCTATTTCCACCCCAACTCACACCCTTACAGCCAGAGCCGGTCTGCTGTCGAACCTAGTTCCACCCCAACTCACACCCTTACAGCCACAGCCAGTCTGCTGTCTAACCTAGTTCCACCCCAACTCACACCCTTACAGCCACAGCCGGTCTGCTGTCTAACCTAGTTCCACCCCAACTCACACCCTTACAGCCACAGCCGGTCTGCTGTCTAACCTAGTTCCACCCCAACTCACACCCTTACAGCCAGAGCCGGTCTGCTGTCGAACCTAGTTCCACCCCAACTCACACCCTTACAGCCACAGCCAGTCTGCTGTCTAACCTAGTTCCACCCCAACTCACACCCTTACAGCCACAGCCGGTCTGCTGTCTAACCTAGTTCCACCCCAACTCACACCCTTACAGCCACAGCCGGTCTGCTGTCTAACCTAGTTCCACCCCAACTCACACCCTTACAGCCACAGCCGGTCTGCTGTCTAACCTAGTTCCACCCCAACTCACACCCTTACAGCCACAGCTGGTCTGCTGTCTAACCTAGTTCCACCCCAACTCACACCCTTACAGCCACAGCCGGTCTGCTGTCTAACCTTCCACCCCAACTCACACCCTTACAGCCACAGCCGGTCTGCTGTCTAACCTAGTTCCACCCCAACTCACACCCTTACAGCCAGAGCCGGTCTGCTGTCTAACCTAGTTCCACCCCAACTCACACCCTTACAGCCACAGCCGGTCTGCTGTCTAACCTTCCACCCCAACTCACACCCTTACAGCCACAGCCGGTCTGCTGTCTAACCTAGTTCCACCCCAACTCACACCCTTACTGCCACAGCCGGTCTGCTGTCTAACCTTCCACCCCCAACTCACACCCTTACAGCCACAGCCGGTCTGCTGTCTAACCTAGTTCCACCCCAAACTCACACCCTTACAGCCACAGCCGGTCTGCTGTCTAACCTTCCACCCCAACTCACACCCTTACAGCCAGAGCCGGTCTGCTGTCTAACCTAGTTCCACCCCAACTCACACCCTTACAGCCACAGCCGGTCTGCTGTCTAACCTTCCACCCCAACTCACACCCTTACAGCCGCAGCCGTCTGCTGTCTAACCTAGTTCCACCCCAACTCACACCCTTACAGCCACAGCCGGTCTGCTGTCTAACCTTCCACCCCAACTCACACCCTTACAGCCACAGCCGGTCTGCTGTCTAACCTTCCACCCCAACTCACACCCTTACAGCCACAGCTGGTCTGCTGTCTAACCTAGTTCCACCCCAACTCACACCCTTACTGCCACAGCCGGTCTGCTGTCTAACCTAGTTCCACCCCAACTCACACCCTTACTGCCACAGCCGGTCTGCTGTCTAACCTAGTTCCACCCCAACTCACACCCTTACAGCCACAGCCGGTCTGCTGTCTAACCTTCCACCCCAACTCACACCCTTACAGCCATAGCCGGTCTGCTGTCTAACCTAGTTCCACCCCAACTCACACCCTTACTGCCACAGCCAGTCTGCTGTCTAACCTTCCACCTCAACTCACACCCTTACAGCCACAGCCGGTCTGCTGTCTAACCTTCCACCCCAACTCACACCCTTACAGCCACAGCCGG
Organism: Semisulcospira habei; assembly: GCA_036245525.1. Taxonomy (NCBI): domain Eukaryota; kingdom Metazoa; phylum Mollusca; class Gastropoda; family Semisulcospiridae; genus Semisulcospira; species Semisulcospira habei. The sequence goes on from BTPG01000007.1 coordinate 2,652,289, forward strand.
TCTGCTGTCTAACCTAGTTCCACCCCAACTCACACCCTTACAGCCACAGCCGGTCTGCTGTCTAACCTAGTTCCACCCCAACTCACACCCTTACAGCCACAGCCGGTCTGCTGTCTAACCTTCCACCCCAACTCACACCCTTACAGCCAGAGCCGGTCTGCTGTCTAACCTAGTTCCACCCCAACTCACACCCTTACAGCCACAGCCGGTCTGCTGTCTAACCTAGTTCCACCCCAACTCACACCCTTACAGCCACAGCCAGTCTGCTGTCTAACCTTCCACCCCAACTCACACCTTATATATTAGCCACAGCCGGTCTGCGGTCTAACTGTCCACCCCGACTACAGTCACACTGACAAGTACAAACAGCCACAGCCGGTGAGAGTCAGCATGAGCAAAAGATTCCCATGAGCCCCTAAGGCCGCTTGACACTCCTCTGTAGCACCTAGTTGGTGGTCATTAATGACAGGCGACACTTTTGGCCCTTCAAGACTTCCCTCGACACAGCACCTGTCTGTTAGGCCCCCAGACCATCAGCCCAACCTCATACACAGCACCTGTCTGTTAGGCCCCCAGACCATCAGCCCAACCTCATACACAGCACCTGTCTGTTAGGCCCCAGACCATCAGCCCAATTGATTGATTGATTGTATATTGCTGAACGTCCCGACAGCAACAAGGCTTTCTCAGGACGTGCCTGCACTGCTCGTTAAAAAATAAAAAATAAACAGAACATTGAATGTATGTCACCAGCCGGTCAAATACGTTAAATAAACCTAACACATGGGGCCTAAATAAAGCTAAGACCATTTAGCAACACACATCCAACATCAAGAGCTACAGGCAGTGCAGACAGTAGGGAGAGTTTTAAAAAGGCAAATACAGGTGAATGGACAAAGGGTAGACAGAAACACATGCCCCAGAATAGAGAGAAAAACCCACCCTGTGGGGCCTGACCAGGGTGACCCTGGGAACTAAAAAATACCTAACCCCACCCAAGTCCCCCAGGGCAGACCCGGGTGGGGGGACCATCAGCCCAACCTCATACACAGCACCTGTCTGTTAGGCCCCCATACCATCAGCCCAACCTCATACACAGCACCTGTCTGTTAGGCCCCATACCATCAGCCCAACCTCATACACAGCACCTGTCTGTTAGGCCCCCATACCATCAGCCCAACCTCATACACAGCACCTGTCTGTTAGGCCCCAGACCATCAGCCCAACCTCACACAGACGTCCAACACAAGAGGTATAGATATTCATACACTTGTACAGCTGCAGAATGTGTATGGCGTTCTGGCTGATGGAGTGCTCTACACACGGGACTGAGAGTGAAGCGCGCGTGAGGTGCGAGCACTTCATACCGATTCACCGCCAAGTGCTAACGTCCTTGGGGAAACCACTCAAGCCATCGATCTGCAACAAGGCCGCCATCACAAGCTGTGCTTAATATTTAAACCCCGACTGCATGCAGCAGCACCGGGGTGAACAGTAGTGTTCTGCACGCACATGGGGCTACAGTGACGTGTCCTGGTGTGAACCGTACAGTGGCCATCGCGCACACGGGGCTACAGTGGCGTGTCCCAGTGTGAACCGTACAGTGGTCTTCACGCACACGGGACTCAAGCCATCCTGCCGCTGGACGCCAGTGTGAACCGTACAGTGGTCTTCACGCACACGGGACTCAAGCCATCCTGCCGCTGGACGCCAGTGTGAACCGTACAGTGGTCTTCACGCACACGGTACTCAAGCCATCCTGCCGCTGGACGCCAGTGTGAACCGTACAGTGGTCTTCACGCACACGGTACTCGAGCCATCCTGCCGCTGGACGCATTGTTTTGGACTCGGAGTGAAATGTTTGTTAACGATGAAAGTCCCAACCCTCCATGAAACGCTGACACAAATTGCTCTCAGCAAGAGGCATAGAGCCTCATGAGGATCTATGCCTCTTGCAGTTGAATGTGTTCTCTTGTTCTGGGCAGTGAAGGGGTTACAATGAAGCGTGTCGGGTACACATGATGTAAGGGGTTACAATGAAGCGTGTCGGGTACACATGATGTAAGGGGTTACAATGAAGCGTGTCGGGTACACATGATGTAAGGGGTTACAATGAAGCGTGCCGGGTACACATGATGTAAGGGGTTACAATGAAGCGTGCCGGGTACACATGATGTAAGGGGTTACAATGAAGCGTGTCGGGTACACATGATGTAAGGGGTTACAATGAAGCGTGCCGGGTACACATGATGTAAGGGGTTACAATGAAGCGTGCCGGGTACACATGATGTAAGGGGTTACAATGAAGCGTGCCGGGTACACATGATGTAAGGGGTTACAATGAAGCGTGCCGGGTACACATGATGTAAGGGGTTACAATGAAGCGTGCCGGGTACACATGATGTAAGGGGTTACAATGAAGCGTGCCGGGTACACATGATGTAAGGGGTTACAATGAAGCGTGCCGGGTACACATGATGTAAGGGGTTACAATGAAGCGTGCCGGGTACACATGATGTAAGGGGTTACAATGAAGCGTGCCGGGTACACATGATGTAAGGGGTTACAATGAAGCGTGCCGGGTACACATGATGTAAGGGGTTACAATGAAGCGTGCCGGGTACACATGATGTAAGGGGTTACAGTGAAGCGTGCCGGGTACACATGATGTAAGGGGTTACAGTGAATTGTGCCGGGTACACAGGATGTAAGGGGTTACCCCCCCCCCCCTTTCCTCTAGATCGATATGTAACGGCACTCTATCACTCTCACCCCCGCCCCGACCACCCCTCCCCACCCCCTTTCCTCTAGATCGATATGTAACGGCACTCTATCGCTCTCACCCCCCACCCCCCACCCTTTCCTCTAGATCGATATGTAACGGCACTCTATCACTCTCACCCCCCACCCCCCCACCCCCGCCCCGACCCCCCCCCCCCCCTTTCCTCTAGATCGATATGTAACGGCACCCCAGAACGGCAGTAGCCATAGAGACTGTAGATCTTGCTGCCCTCCCCGTCATGTACCCCAGTACACCTTATTCCCTTTCAGCGCGACAAATGTAAAAGGAATAGAACCCCATGAGCAAATGCGGGGGATTACGAGGATCTATGCGCGCGCGCGCGTGCGTGCGTGCGTGAGAGAGAGAGAGAGAGAGAGAGAGAGAGAGAGAGAATTGAGGAAGAAGTCAATACCCTGACGGCCTTTCGTTCCAAGGCTGACTTCATTGACTATATTTTCCCACACCGAGCATCCGACTTATGTCGGCCGCGCTGACTTATGGGTAGCTCCTGTCAAAGCACGCCATTGCACACAAAAGATGATCTCCGTTTTCTTTCAAATAAAAAAAAAAAATAAAATAAAAAACCCGTACCATTTCTTTCATCTTCAAGTAGATCTTCCTGTTCAACACTTTTTTTTTCCTCTTTCTTTTTTTTTTTTTTTTTTGGGGGGGGGGGGGTGGGGAGGGGGGGGGGTGGGCGCAAAAGAAGTCATCTTACACTGTCAAACAAAGTGTTCCTCTTCATTCTTCTTTGGTTCTCACCAAAGAAAATGTGGAAGTGCGTGTAAATTCAGCGCAAACATTTTTGCCTCAAAGGATGATTGATTGATTGATTGTACATTGCTTAACCTCCCGACCGCAACAAGGCTTTCTAAGGACGTGCCTGCACTGCTCGTGAAAAAAATAAAAATAAACAGAACATTGAATGTATGTCGCCAGCCGGTCCAATTCGTTAAATAAGCCTACGACACGGGGCCTAAATAAAGCTAAGACCATTTTGCAACACACATCCAATATCAAGAGCTACAGGCAGCGCAGACAGTAGGGAGAGTAAAAAGGCAAATACAGGTGAATGGACCAAAGGTAGTCAGAAACACATGCCCTAGAATAGAGGGAAAACCCCACCCTGTGGGGATGGCCAGGGTGACCTTTGCAACTAAAAGGTAGTTAACCCCACCCCAAGTCCCCCAGGGCAGACCCGGCTGGGGGTGCGCCAAAGCATGAACCTGTATGGGCACAAGCAGTACCCCTAAGGCATGAGGCATGCACAGCCTCCCAGTGGCCAACGCCGACAACCTATGTACATGTCGTTTGTTATCAACTACAGGCAGTGCAGTGACCGTCAAGCAGCAGAAACACGTACGGTACACATCACTGTAGTACTAGTCGGCAAGATCGACCAGAACAGGTCAACAAACTCCCAGCAAACAAATTGCACGCTTAGAAAGTACGTGCAAGTGTGACATAACAGTGTTATCTCATTTGTAGCCCAAGACCGAAATCCTTAAATGTTGCCTTGTCCTCTGAAGACTGCATTGCAGTGCAGGACACAGATCGACCATGATAGTTCAAGGGTGATGCCAGAATAACTTGGCGCCCGTAGGCGCCAAGCTATTCTGGCATCACCCTTGAACTATCATGGTCGATCCTTATCTTGCTGTGGTGTGTCTGGGGTAGAATGAGTTCAATAGGTCGTTTGACATGGGAAAGAAAAACGGTTTTTTTTTTTTTTGTTGTTGCCAATATCTCCAATCTTACAAGTATTATTCAGTGACAGCGGACTTACCATTATATCTCCAATCTTACAAGTATTATTCAGTGACAGCGGACTTACCAGTATATCTCCAATCTTACAAGTATTATTCAGTGACAGCGGACTTACCATTATATCTCTGTGATGAAGCTCTATGCTTGTGCATAGTGCTCGCACAATAGGATTAGTACGGTACGGTTTTTGTTAACGGTTTGTTTGTGCCGAAAGTCCGTGGGGCCTGCTGTCCACGTGGAATATGTAAGACATGGTTAGCACGGGATTTTTTAGTGAGTTCTGTTTAGTGAGTTCTAGGCGGAAGCTGTGACTGTCAAGAGGTCTAGATCGGTAGTGCGGGCTGTCTTATCGTATGGAACGGTTGTGTTCGAGTTACCTAGCCCGCATTCCAAGACTCTGAAGCCTAGATTTCAGGTATGTTTCTATAAACGTAGTATTGATAGTTGTTTAGTTAAAGACAGTATGCGTGGTAAGATTAATGTGGTTGTATAGCGGTGTTCCGGTTTGGTTTAGTTATAGTATGTTTAGAATTCGGTGAAGTAACCGGTGTTTTTGTATACAGTTGTTTACCGAGTTAGATGACTAAAGGAATATGAAGTGTGTATGTCTAAGCCGCTAGGAAGATAGTACGTGGTTGGTTAAACATAGTCTTTTCCAGGGTATAGAGTAAGGTATAGCAAGAGTGTCAGTTAGGCTATAGTCTGTTTCAAGATAGTGACAAAGATATGGGGGTGATACGAAGATAGTTTATGAAGCACGTGTGTGTGTGTGTGTGTGAATGAACGTGTGAGTTATTTGTATCAGCCAGGTTACGTGACGTTTCTCATTGATCCAATATGTTGTGTGTTTAGCAAGTGTTACGTTGGGACTTTTGTCTATTCAGAGTTCTTGTAACGAGAGTGGAAAGACGGACGCCGAGACGTCGAGTCGCAGGTGGGACCTACGTGAGGTCATCCCTCCAGCTCTTCTGAGAGTGAGTCTGACTGGGAACCAAGACACCCAAGTCCAAGTGAGAACTGAGTACCGTACGAGAACGAGGACGTCCGTGCCCAGAGAGACAGGACGGCGACAAGCGTACGACGAAGGACTTTCACGCCTAGACGTGAGAAGGACCAACGTAACCAGGCAACAACATCAAACAGGTTGGAGGCAATGTGAGACTAAGACCTAACCTGGCAAAGATTGTGATACGCGTGTGGTGTGATAATAGAACAGTGTATATAGTTGATAATCATTTAAGTCGTTCTTTTTCATTTATAGTGTATAAAGGTTACTTTAGAAAGGGAGCCCGTGTGTTGTGTTTTACCGCATGAATGCGTCCGTCTGAGTCAGTGGCGGTGTATGCGTCTGTTGCGTGAGAGTCTGTGCGTACGACTGTGGGCAAGTCTGCGTGCGTTACAATCTCCAATCTTACAAGTATTATTCAGTGACAGCGGACTTACATCTACTCGAACAAGGTGTCCGTTTTTCTGAACAGTCGTTAAAAAAAAAAAATCGAAATTTTTCATTTAGTGGCTGATTTTACATCCCTAAACGTGCCCCCAGAGATATTAAGCCCAGTATAAGAAAGATTCGTTTTAACGTGAACTGGTCTGAAACAGGGGCAGACACGCATGAAGTCTGCACGCCTGACCTCGATACTGAAATCTGCGCGGGCTCTATTTAGGGTGTTGAATATGGCTTGTGCTTCTCTTTTCACGACTCTACGGCAAACTGGACAAATCATACTGTTGCTTACTTCAGATGTTCAGCCTACTGTCTGAGCTACCTTCACACAAAAATTGGATGAGTTATCGCCCATGGCTACCTTGGATGACACAGGGTTTCATTAGTGGTGAACACAAGCAAAACTGGATACACTGATGCAAGTTTCCTGTGATATGTTTTAACACAAATGTGTCGATTGCTTATGATGTTATTAATTGCCTCAAACGAAATTTGACTCGAAAATTCATTAGAGAACCAGAACTTCCGGTGCACATCATTTTCTTAATAAATCTTATTTTATTTAATGTGAATTACTTTCAAAGCATTTTTCATGCTCCAGTGACTGACACAGAGATAAAGAACACACCCATATCCATTTGATCAGGTAAATATGGCCACTAACCTAAAAATAAAGAACTTTTTGAGTTTCATGTTTGTAGGTCATGTTGATTATTTAGGTGCCTTTGACAAACGAAAAGTAGGTCAAGACCAAACAGGCCTGATTTTCATGCACACGGACCCTAGTGACACTGCACGTTGGTTGGCTTTCAGCTGTGTCCTCTGCAGATGCTCCCCATTTCACTTTCAATATCCTGTGATGGTAGTGTCACTGATGACGTCATAAGTCATCGATGTGCGATTTTTAAGACCAAACATTCTATTTGCACACGACATAACAGACTCTTCATAACATTTTCTAATAAATGGCGTCAAAATAACCCGGGATTAAAGCATATTTACGAAAGAAAAGCGCTATGGTGAAAAATTCGCGTTTTTAACGGAAGTCAGTTTATAATTTTATCTAAACAGCAAAGCAACACACAAACAGCCAACTTGACTATTCTTACCAATATATAAATATAAACAGCAAAGCAACACACAAACAGCCAATTGGACTATTCTTGGAACACTGCACGTACGAGCACCACTCGATCAAACAACAGATGGCGTCATTTGTCTTTCTTACGCACACACTCTTCAACGTACGAGACCAGAAAATAGAAGACGCTTAAGTCCGCTGTAACGGAAATAGCTGGACTGGGCAATATATAGACTGCATGCGCCAACGTGTCTGATAAACAACAGTGTGCATTACCTCCGAGATGGAACATCTTCATGAGGCATAGATCCTCATGTACCGCCGACTCGGCGCATGTGGATCTATGCCTCTGGCTAACTAAATGGACTTGTGGCAGTGAGGAATCAAGTAGTGTGAGAATTCCTGCTGCGATCTGCGCAATGCAATGTGCTAAAATTATCCTCTGTACGGATGATGCTTTTTTTTTTTTTTAGCTGTGCTCTAAAATTAGACCCGAGTTCTGCTGATGCGATGGAATGGGTGTGAGCAGACGACACGTACGCCGTCCAATCAAAAGTGGGCTCTGTCCAAATAGGGCGCAGGAATGTAATGTTACGTCACAAGCAATAAATACAAGAGATGTTGGTACGTCGTCACCCCAAGTCAACTGACATCATCTACATGCAATGCTTAACCCTTATCATTTGGAATACACCAGTGTGTGATATATGTTTGACTAAAATAGTTCAAGGGTAGTGCCAAAATAGCTTGGCGCCTCTAGGCGCCAAGCTATTCTGGCAGCACCCTTGAACTAAAGCCATTGGTCTATATCCTTATCTATAAGTACTATAATGTAGCTTGCATATTATATATATGGCAGTGTACAAATTTGAAGCTTTTAGCCTCAGTGTGATATGGGTTAACCCATTGGCTGTTGGTAGCGGTTTCTGTTTGCTATAGGAATCATTGCGACAAAAACCGCTACCGACGCGCAAACGATAAAATTACTTATAAAAATGTCGTGGCACAAAAGGCGTTTGTAGAAACAGACCGCCTACACCACATACACCACTTTCTCCGGAAGATGGAGTAGAGGATCAAGTAGAAACAGACCGCCTACACCACATACACCACTTTATCCAGAATGTGGAGTAGAGGATCAAGTAGAAGCAGACCATCTTCTACACATACACCACTTTCTCCGGAATGTTGAGTAGAGGATCAAGTAGAAACAGACCGTCTACACCACATATACCACTTTCTCACGAATGTGGAGTAGAGGATCAAGTAGAAACAGACCGCCTACACCACATACACCATTTCTCTGGAATGTTGAGTAGAGGATCAAGTAGAAACAGACCGTCTACACCACATACACCACTTTCTCCGGAATGTTGAGTAGAGGATCAAGTAGAAACAGACCGCCTACACCACATACACCACTTTCTCTGGAATGTTGAGTAGAGGATCAAGTAGAAGCAGACCGCCTACACCATATACACCATTTCTCCGGAATGTTGAGTAGAGGATCAAGTAGAAACAGACCGCCTACACCACATACACCATTTCTCCGGAATGTTGAGTAGAGGATCAAGTAGAAACAGACCGCCTACACCACATACACCATTTCTCCGGAATGTTGAGTAGAGGATCAAGTAGAAACAGACCGCCTACACCACATACACCATTTCTCCGGAATGTTGAGTAGAGGATCAAGTAGAAACAGACCGCCTACACCACATACACCACTTTCTCCGGAATGTTGAGTAGAGGATCAAGTAGAACCAGACCGCCTACACCATATACACCATTTCTCTGGAATGTTGAGTAGAGGATCAAGTAGAAACAGACCGCCTACACCACATACACCATTTCTCCGGAATGTGGAGTAGAGGATCAAGTAGAAACAGACCATCTACACCACATACACCACTTTCTCCGGAATGTGGAGTAGAGGATCAAGTAGAAACAGACCGCCTACACCACATTCTCCGGAATGTGGAGTAGAGGATCAAGTAGAAACAGACCGCCTACACCACATTCTCCGGAATGTGGAGTAGAGGATCAAGTAGAAACAGACCGTCTACACCACATATACCACTTTCTCACGAATGTGGAGTAGAGGATCAAGTAGAAACAGACCATCTACACCACATACACCACTTTCTCCGGAATGTGGAGTAGAGGATCAAGTAGAGACAGACAGAATCACGTGACGATCATATTGCAGGCGGCGTATCTACTTCAGACCCGGCGGCTGCACAGGCTCATGAAACTCTGTGCCCGTTGCACATGGCATGTCCTGGCTGCGGGACCCAACACTTCCCATACACCCTATCCTGCCATGAAACTCTGTGCCCGTTGCACATGGCATGTCCTGGCTGCGGGACCCAACACTTCCAATACTCCCCAACCTGCCATGGAAACCACGCAAGTATACTTCCCGCCTTGTGTCATTACAGAGAATTGATCCCGTAGTCACTCAATACTGTCCCTTCTCTCTCTCTCTCTCTCTCTCTCTCTCTCTCCCCGGTGTGCTGTTGCTGGGCATTGAAAGTGGATAATTCATTCCGAAAACATCAGCACACGACTATTAGATACAGATCACTTAAACACTTCAACAAGAAAACATTTCTTTGTGATTTAAGTAGCGCACCCTTTGATACAGTGTACTACCATAATGACCCCGACGATGCTTTGTCTGAGAGGTACGGATTGTTCCTTGGTGTCCTCGATAATCACGCTCCATTCAGAGAGAAACGGGTAAAGCCCCCCAGCTTCCCACCTGGTTAAGTAAGGAAATCAAGGATGCCATGCAGCTCCGAGATGACTATAAAAAAAAGAAGGATTTTGTAGCTTATCGAAGGCAAAGAAACCATGTTAAACATTTAGTGAGGAAAGCTCAAAGGTCACTTTTCACCGTCTTATGAACGGAAAGAAAGATGTCGTATCTGTGTGGCGAGCGATCAATGCTTTTACGAGGTCCAAAAATACCGCACAATGTACACAGTTATCAGCTGATACCTTGAATCAGCATTTCCTCTCGGCTGCCAGTGCGTTGCTAAAAAATACATATTCTGGTCAGTCTTCAGTTGTGTCAGAAAAGCTAAAGACGTTTTGTGCAGAACGGCTGGACCCTGATACATCATTCAGCATTCCCCTGTTAACGATATACGACGTGGGAAAATCCATCTCGTACTTGAAGATTGATTGTGCATTGCTTAGCGTCCCGACAGCAACAAGGCTTTCTCAGGACGTGCCTGCACTGCTTGTGAAAAAAAAAACTAAACAGAACATTGAATGTATGTCGCCAGCCGGTCAAATACGTTAAATAAACCTAACACATGGGGCCTAAATAAAGCTAAGACCATTTAGCAACACACATCCAATATCAAGAGCTACAGGCAGTGCAGACAGTAGGGAGATTTTTAAAAAGGCAAATACAGGTGAATGGACCTCGGGTAGACAGAAACACATGCCCCAGAATAGAGAGAAAAACTCACCCTGTGGGGCTGACCAGGGTGACCCTGGGAACTAAAAAGTACCTAACCCCACCCAAGTCCCCCAGGGCAGACCCGGGTGGGGGTGTACTTGAAGAACAAACGTACTTCTGGCCATGATGGTATTAGTAGCTCAGTTCTGAAAATGGCCCTACCGTATATTGTAGATACCTTGACATATATATATATATATATATATATATATATATACAACCTTTGCATAAAGCAGGGGATATTTCCATATTCTCTAAAAACAGCCAAAGTGATCCCACTACCTAAAAAACGAAAGACCTTGCCGACCCTAACAAGTTCAGGCCCATTTCGCTACTGTCAACACTGTCGAAACCGATAGAAAGACACATTCACACACACTTACAACATTTTCTAAAAAAACACAAACTCATACATGTTTCATTACAATATGGCTTTCGGCGGAAACACTCCTGTCACACAGCATTGGTACACTTAGTTGACATATGGCTTACTGCCATAAATAGCAGTCAAATGACTGGAGCAGTATTTTTGGACCTTTCAAAAGCATTTGACCTCGTCAATCATAATTGATTGATTGATTGTACATTGCTTAACGTCGCGACAGCAACAAGGCTTTCTCAGGACGTGCTTGTGAAAAAAAACTAAACAGAACATTGAATGTATGTCGCCAGCCGGTCCAATACATTAAATAAACCTAACACATGGGGCCTAAATAAAGCTAAGACCATTTAGCAACACACATCCAATATCAAGAGGTACAGGCAGTGCAGACAGTAGGGAGAGTTTTAAAAAGCAAATACAGGTGAATGGACAAAGGGTAGACAGAAACACATGCCCCAGAATAGAAAAACCCACCCTGTGGGGCTGACCAGGGTGACCCTAGTTCAAAAACTTAATGTCTATCAACTAAGCGCAGACACACTTGCCTTCCTTACGTCATATCTGCATGGGCGTACGCAGTATGTCTACATGAATGATAAAAACTCACCTGAAGGGGTGATAGAGCACGGAGTACCACAGGGATCGATTTTTGGTCCATTATTGTTCTCTGTCTTCATAAATGACCTTCCATTACATATATCTGACTCCAATGTAACTTGCAGTCTTTTTGCAGATGATGGAACATTGGACGTTTCGTCATCAGACGTAACATGTATGGTGAAGATTCTCCAAGACAGTTTAAATGAGGTATCTGAATGGTGCAGAAATAACGCCATGATACCTATTCCCACTAAAACCAAATGCATGCTGATTACCACATGGCAAAAGCATCAGTTGACCCCCCCCCCCCCCCCCCCTCCCCTTCAACTAACACTTAACGGCCAGCCTGTGGAGCAAGTCAGGAAACAACGCATGCTTGGAATCAACTTAGACGACAAGTTGTGCTGGCAAGGCCACATTACTAAACTGTGTAAAATAGTATCTAAAAATGTATTCCTCCTGTCGAAATTGAGACATTTCGCTTATAAGCCAACAAGGAAACTCTTCTACTATGCCCATATTCAGTCACATTTGGATTATGCCTCATCTATTTGGTTGATTGTTGATTGTACATTGCTTAACGTCCCGACAGCAACAAGGCTTTCTCAGGACGTGCCTGCACTGCATGTGAAAAAAAAAAAGAAACAGAACATTGAATGTATGTCGCCAGCCGGTCAGATACATTAAATAAACCTAACACATGGGGCCTAAATAAAGCTAAGACCATTTAGCAACACACATCCAATATCAAGAGCTATAGGCAGTGCAGACAGTAGGGAGAGTTTTAAAAAGGCAAATACAGGTGAATGGACAAAGGGTAGACAGAAACACATGCCCCAGAATAGAGAGAAAAACCCACCCTGTGGGGCTGACCAAGGTGACCCTGGGAACTAAAAAATACCTAACCCCACCCAAGTCCCCCAGGGCAGACCCGGGTGGGGTACCTCATCTATTTGGGACGGTAGTAGCGATGCTAATTTAAAAAGTCTGAACTCGATCCACAGAAGAGCCATTAAACTCATTGTTGACAGACCCTCAGAAGTCGTTAGTACTGGCAATAAGTTTAAGCTGTTGGACATTTTGCCACTTGAAAAACAGTTTATGTATAATAAGTTTATGCTCATGCGCAAAAATCACCCTCTCAGAAACACCAGCCTATCTCAATAGTTTGTTCCACTTTGCTCATACATAGTCATACGAAGTCTAGTCGAACACCAGGGAACAATCTTGTTGTACCGATGCCTCGACTGGACATTTATAGGTCGTCATTGTCCTATTCTGGTGCAAAGTTATGGATTGATTGATTGTACATTGCTTAACGTCCCGACAGCAACAAGGCTTTCTCAGGACGTGCCCGCACTGCTTGTGAAAAAAAAAACTAAACAGAACATTGAATGTATGTCGCCAGCCGGTCAAATACATTAAATAAACCTAACACATGGGGCCTAAATAAAGCTAAGACCATTTAGCAACACACATCCAATATCAAGAGCTACAGGCAGTGCAGACAGTAGGGAGAGTTTTAAAAAGGCAAATACAGGTGAATGGACAGAGGGTAGACAGAAACACATGCCCCAGAATAGAGAGAAAAACCCACCCTGTGGGGCTGACCAGGGTGACCCTGGGAACTAAAAAATACCTAACCCCACCCAAGTCCCCCAGGGCAGACCCGGGTGGGGCGCAAAGTTATGGAACTCGATTCCTGCGGATTGATTGATTGATTGTACATTGCTTAACGTCCCGACAGCAACAAGGCTTTCTCAGGACGTGCCTGCACTGCTTGTGAAAAAAAATAAACAGAACATTGAATGTATGTCGCCAGCCGGTCAAATACATTAAATAAACCTAACACATGGGGCCTAAATAAAGCTAAGACCATTTAGCAACACACATCCAATATCAAGAGCTACAGGCAGTGCAGACAGTAGGGAGAGTTTTTAAAGGCAAATACAGGTGAATGGACAAAGGGTAGACAGAAACACATGCCCCAGAACAGAGAGAAAAACCCACCCTGTGGGGCTGACCAGGGTGACCCTGGGAACTAAAAAATACCTAACCCCACCCAAGTCCCCCAGGGCAGACCCAGGTGGGGTATCGATTCCTGCGGATGTTAGAGCCGCGCCATCGCTTAAAACTTACAAGACCAAGCTGCTGAAACATCTAGAACAAACTTAATCTTTCCTTTTATTTTTTATTTTTTTTTTTTATTCTTACATGTAGCACTCCATGCCTTGTGCGGCATTTCACGGATAGTCTGCATTCTCTTGTAACATTTATGAACGCATGTAATAAAATACCGCTGGCATTCCAGCAAGCCGCATTATGTAATATCCATGACCCCATGGACTCGGCCGCTAGCCAGACGGGATGCCGTCGATAGACACAGCATTAAACGCTCGCACCGCGTGGCAGTGCTATAGATTCTTCGCGTGGACCCGCGCGCGATGATTGCGGGATCATTATACATTACTTTTATTACAGACTATAGCATCTAGCTGTGCGCGGTTTAGTGGCGCGGGGAGGCCGCTATCGCATGTGTGTGCGGGTGTGTGTGCAAGTGTATCTTGATTGATTGTACATTGCTTAACATTCCGACAGCAACAAGGCTTTCTCAGGACGTGCCTGCACTGCTTGTGAAAAAAAAAAATAAACATAATATTGAATGTATGTCGCCAGCCGGTCCAATACGTTAAATAAACCTACAACATGGGGCCTAAATAAAGTTAAGACCATTTAGCAACACACATCCAATATCAAGAGCTACAGGCAGCGCAGACAGTAAGGAGAGTTTAAAAAAGGCAAATACAGATGAATGGACCAAGGGTAGACAGAAACACATGCCCCAGAATCGGAAAGGAAACCCACCCTGTGGGGCTGACCAGGGTGACCCTGAGAACTAAAAAGTAGTTAACCCCACCCAAGTCCCACAGGGCAGACCCGGGTGGGGGTTCCAATATCAAGAGCTACAGGCAGCGCAGACAGTAGGGAGAGTGTAAAAAAGGAAAATGCAAGTGAATGGACCAAGGGTAGACAGAAACACATACCCCAGAATAGAGGGGAAAACCCACCCTGTGGGGTTGACGTGGGTGACCCTGGGAACTAAAAAGTAGTTAACCCCACCCAAGTCCCCCAGGGCAGACCCGGGTGGGGGAGCAAGTGTATGTGTGTGCACGCGCGCATTCCTATGTGCTTGCGCACGCGCATGTATGTGTGTGTATGCGTGTTGTATGTTTGTTGGAGTGATTTTTATGATGAGAACAATAGCGGTTTTATGTACAAAATCCTTTATACTCTTTATATTTGCTGTAGTATAGTTTTAAGTGATAGAATGTATGTGTACATGATATACTGATGTGCGTGTGTGTGTGGAGAGTTGTGCAGGCTGGCTTGGCGCCTGTAGGCTACAAGCTAATCTGGCACAAACCTGTGCACGCGGCAAAAGCACACAGGCGCGTGTGTGTGTGTGTGGGTAAGAGAGTGATTTTATGTACCTCATTTTGTTTTGTAGTGTGTAGCAAGGACAAGAATGAAAACAGGTCTGCGCACCTATTCTATTATCCTTGGAAAATAAACTTTCATTTCATTTCATTTCCTCTCTCTCTCTCTCTCTCGGCGGGTGGCGGTGGGGAAGATTGATTGTATGATTGTACATTGCTTAACGTCCCGACAGCAACAAGGCTTTCTCAGGACGTGCCTGCACTGCTTGTGAAAAAAAACTAAACAGAAAATTGAATGTATGTCGCCAGCCGGTCAAATACATTAAATAAACCTACAACATGGGGCATAAATAAAGCTAAGACCATTTAGCAACACACATCCAATATCAAGAGCTACAGGCAGTGCAGACAGTAGGGAGAGTTTTAAAAAGGCAAATACAGGTGAATGGACAAAGGGTAGACAATAGAGAGAAAAACCCACCCTGTGGGGCTGACCAGGGTGACCCTGGGAACTAAAAAATACCTAACCCCACCCAAGTCCCCCAGGGCAGACCTGGGTGGGGCGGCGGTGGGGAAGAGGGCCGGTTTGATGGTGTGATAGGGTGTCGGTATGCAGGGCAAGCTACTGGCGATACAGTGACAGAGAGGGCCGGTTTGATGGTGTAAAAGGGTGTCGGTACGCAGGGCAAGCTACTGGCGGTACAGTGACAGAGAGGGCCGGTTTGATGGTGTGATAGGATGTCGGTATGCAGGGCAAGCTACTGGCCGCTAGTGACAGAGAGGGCCGGTTTGATGGTGTAAAAGGGTGTCGGTATGCAGGGCAAGCTACTGGCGGTACAGTGACAGAGAGGGCCGGTTTGATGGTGTGATAGGGTGTCGGTACGCAGGGCAAGCTACTGGCCGCTAGTGACACAGAGGGCCGGTTTGATGGTGTAAAAGGGTGTCGGTATGCAGGGCAAGCTACTGGCGGTACAGTGACAGAGAGGGCCGGTTTGATGGTGTGATAGGATGTCGGTACGCAGGGCAAGCTACTGGCGGTACAGTGACAGGGAGGGCCGGTTTGATGGTGTGATAGGGTGTCGGTATGCAGGGCAAGCTACTGGCCGCTAGTGACAGAGAGGGCCGGTTTGATGGTGTAAAAGGGTGTCGGTACGCAGGGCAAGCTACTGGCCGCTAGTGACAGAGAGGGCCGGTTTGATGGTGTGAAAGGGTGTCGGTATGCAGGGCAAGCTACCGTTCCCGCGCACTAAGCTACCTGGTATGATTGGAATGCCGACTACCTGTGGGCCGCTTTCGCTACCTGTACAGCCGAACTGCCCCTCAGTCTGACCCCACCATCTCCATACATTCTCATCACTATCTGGCGTGCTCCGTGTAGATTCAATCACTATCTGGCGTGCTCCATCTGCAAAAGGCACAGATTGTCATGACACCTCATAATCGCAGGGGTTCATAAGAATAAACGCCTTTTGCCTGAGGGTCCATACGTGTCGATTCCTCAGATAAAGGAGGTACTGAAGTTTGGACAAGTGATTGTTTGCAGTGGGTACTATATCATGTGAAAGTAGCGGTGTCCTATTCAACGTTCTGTCGAGTCCACACCAGGAGCAACTTCTGATCCGACGTGCGGTGCAAACAGACAAAGTGCGTGTGCGTGTGTGCGTCACTCTGTGTGTATGTGCGTGTGTATGTGTCATGTGTGTGTGTGTGTGTGTGTGTGTGTGTGTGTGTGTGTGTGTGTGTGTGTGTGTGTGTGTGTGTGTGTGTGTGTGCGCGTGCGTGGTTTTTTACTCTCTTTTTTTTTTTACTGCTAAAGTTTAAAAGGTAAAAAGCTGGCTAACGAATTCATCCAATGTCTTTCTCCAAGCTAGCTGTATCCAAACTTCAAATGAATATATCCCCATGACAAAAATTGCGGACTCTAATGTGGGTGAACCGACTTGATAGTCTATAAGCGGTCATTGAACTCTCCACTGAGACTTCCAATGTCAACATGCTGGGAGGCTCACGCCCCCTGAATAAAGCAAGTCCTCAATTTTCAAGCTTATACACGTGTACACAATCATGGGAGATTTGCGTGTTTACGTGCATACGCACACATATAGGCGCTTCGCGGTAATGTACGTTGTGTAGCAAGGTTAGCGTAGGTAGACATGACATTCACTTTTATCTTGTTACTTCGCTGTCGGAGTCCGAGGCATGCACTCCTATGACGTCATGTACGTGCTACTGAAAACGCCCCGCTGCGTCCCATCCCATGTCTCTTCTAGAAGTGTATAGAAGAAACTCAAAACTGAAGTGACATAGAGATAAATGGGGTTTAAGGCTGGGTTTACAGACAACACTAAAACTGTGGACATACAAAACCCAGAAGATTATTTATGTAGCCGACATGGCGTTTTGCCAGATGTACCAATTTACCTATGGGATTGGATTCCTACAGCTCGGCGCGACACCGTGGCTGCATTCTCCGCCGCCGCCCCCCCCCCCCCCCCCTCCTTTATACACAACAGGCTTCAAGGCTGTATTTTCGTAGTCTATCTCTGACAATACAACAGGCTTCTTCACCGGCCCTTACAATGGTCCTCTCACAAGGCAGGCGATAACAACTACTACACAAATAGTCTGACAGGTATGGCGCAGAGTTGAACCCATAACCACAAGGCCGCATTGTCCATGTTTTACACATTTCATTGTCCATATTTCAGACATTTCATTTTCCATGTTTTACACATTTTATTGTCCATATTTCAGACATTTCATTGTCCATGTTTTACACATTTCATTGTCCATATTTCAGACATTTCATTGTCCATGTTTTACACATTTCATTGTCCATATTTCAGACATTTCATTTTCCATGTTTTACACATTTCATTGTCCATATTTCAGACATTTCATTGTCCATGTTTTACACATTTCATTGTCCATATTTCAGACATTTCATTGTCCATGTTTTACACATTTCATTGTCCATATTTCAGACATTTCATTGTCCATGTTTTACACATTTCATTGTCCATATTTCAGACATTTCATTGTCCATATTTCAGACATTTCATTGTCCATGTTTTACACATTTCATTGTTCATATTTCAGACATTTCATTGTCCATGTTTTACACATTTCATTGTCCATATTTCAGACATTTCATTGTCCATGTATTACACATTTCATTGTGCATATTTCAGACATTTCTTTGTCCATGTTTTACACATTTCATTGTCCATATTTCAGACATTTCATTGTCCATGTTTTACACATTTCATTGTCCATATTTCAGACATTTCATTGTCCATGTTTTACACATTTCATTGTCCATATTTCAGACATTTCATTTTCCATGTTTTACACATTTCATTGTCCATATTTCAGACATTTCATTGTCCATGTTTTACACATTTCATTGTCCATATTTCAGACATTTCATTGTCCATGTTTTACACATTTCATTGTCCATATTTCAGACATTTCATTTTCCATGTTTTACACATTTCATTGTCCATATTTCAGACATTTCATTGTCCATGTTTTACACATTTCATTGTCCATATTTCAGACATTTCATTGTCCATGTTTTACACATTTCATTGTCCATATTTCAGACATTTCATTGTCCATGTTTTACACATTTCATTGTCCATATTTCAGACATTTCATTGTCCATATTTCAGACATTTCATTGTCCATGTTTTACACATTTCATTGTTCATATTTCAGACATTTCATTGTCCATGTTTTACACATTTCATTGTCCATATTTCAGACATTTCATTGTCCATGTATTACACATTTCATTGTGCATATTTCAGACATTTCTTTGTCCATGTTTTACACATTTCATTGTCCATATTTCAGACATTTCATTGTCCATGTTTTACACATTTCATTGTCCATATTTCAGACATTTCATTGTCCATGTATTACACATTTCATTGTGCATATTTCAGACATTTCTTTGTCCATGTTTTACACATTTCATTGTCCATATTTCAGACATTTCATTGTCCATGTATTACACATTTCATTGTCCATATTTCAGACATTTCTTTGTCCATGTTTTACACATTTCACCTAACAACTATGTGCCAGGTGCTGGAGATGTATCGACCGCGATAATTCGAAGGTAGTGCCAAATGAGCTTGGCGCCATTAGGCGCCAAAATGTAGCACTACCCTTGAATTATCACGGCCGTAGTGCATGAGGGCTAACTGCGTTACGATGCGTGTTGGTCTGTGATTCTGCACCCTACGGCCTGGGGGAAAAGGGTCAAACTGCCAGACCAGCACACGCGCACACGGACTATTGTATCGGGCAGTAACGAGAAACCGTACGTAGTGACAGGTTAACCCAGTCAGTCCTGACGCCCTACAGCACGAGATGGGTCAACCATAGAAACCGTACGTAGTGACAGGTTAACCCAGTTAGCCCTGACGCCCTTCAGCACGAGATGGGTCAACCATAGAAACCGTACGTAGTGACAGGTTAACCCAGTTAGCCCTGACGCCCTTCAGCACGAGATGGGTCAACCATAGAAACCGTACGTAGTGACAGGTTAACCCAGTTAGCCCTGACGCCCTACAGCACGAGATGGGTCAACCATAGAAACTGTACGTAGTGACAGGTTAACCCAGTTAGCCCTGACGCCCTTCAGCACGAGATGGGTCAACCATAGAAACCGTACGTAGTGACAGGTTAACCCAGTTAGCCCTGACGCCCTTCAGCACGAGATGGGTCAACCATAGAAACCGTACGTAGTGACAGGTTAACCCAGTTAGCCCTGACGCCCTTCAGCACGAGATGGGTCAACCATAGAAACCGTACGTAGTGACAGGTTAACCCAGTCAGCCCTGACGCCCTTCAGCACGAGATGGGTCAACCATGATAATTCGAGGGTAGTGCCACATTTGCATGGCGCCTGTGGGCGCCAAGCTAATCTGGCTCTCTCTTGGCTTGACTTCGCGAACGAAGATTTTATAGGAGTTGCCCACGACGTCTGCAGGCTTGTTCCGAGACAGGCAGGTTCGACCGCAGTGGCTGCAGGGGAAGGTCTGGCCAGGGTTCTGAGCTGCGGCATCTCTGTTTTTTCTCCTGAGCCGCTTGTCCTTAAGGCTAGCTCTGCGAGAGTCCTCAAAGGAGACAGCTGCCTTGTAAATGGTGGAGCGCCAGGTGTCACGGTCCGCAGCAAGCGAAGACCACTGGTGGTGGTCGATTTGGCAGGCACTAAGTGACTTCTTGAGACAGTCTTTGTATCTCTTCTTTGGTGCCCCTCTGTCACGGTGTCCAGTAGCAAGCTCGCCGAACAGGGTGATCTTTGGTAGGCGATGATCCTCCATCCTGGAGACATGCCCCGCCCAGCGGAGCTGTGTCCGCAGCAGCAAAGCCTCGATGCTCACAGTTTCAGCCTGTTCAAGGACCTCGACGTTGGTGACATAGTCACTCCAGTGAATGCCCAGGATGGTACGCAGGCAGCGCTGGTGGAAGCGTTCGAGGAGTCGTAGTTGGCTGCGGTAGAGGGCCCAGGACTCGGAACCATACAGCAGGGTGGTGAGGACCACAGCTCTGTACACGCTGATCTTGGTGCCTGTTTTCAGCTGTTGATTGTGCCACACCCGCTTGAAAAGTCGCCCGAAAGCACTGTTCGCTTTTGCCAGCCTGCTGTCAAGCTCCTTGTCCAGCTTGGCGTCCGACGTGATAATGCAGCCAAGGTAAGTAAACTGGTGCACTGACTTTAGTTCAGACTCGCCAATGGTGATGTGAGGAGGGCGATACACTGTCTTGGGTGCCGGCTGATGGAGGACCTCTGTCTTTTTCAGACTGACCTCGAGTCCAAAGAGCTGGGCAGCATCTGCGAAGCAAGACGTGATGCGCTGCAGGGCTCTCTCTGTGTGTGCAACGAGGGCAGCATCATCAGCAAAAAGCAGCTCACGAATCAGTTGGTCTAGGGTTTTCGTGTGGGCCTGCAGTCGTCTGAGGTTGAACAGGCTGCCATCGAGACGATACCTGATGTACACTGCATCGTCATCATCGAGGTCCACTGTGGCCTGCTTCAACATCATGCTAAAAAAGATGGTGAAGAGGGTCGGTGCCAGCACGCAGCCCTGCTTTACGCCGTTGACAATAGGGAATGGTTCTGAGAGGTCATTGTTGAGTCTGACCTGGCCTTGCTGGTCCTCGTGTAGCTGGACAATCATGTTGAGGAACTTTGGGGGACAGCCAAGTCGCTCCAGGATCTGCCACATGCCTTGCCTGCTCACAGTGTCGAACGCTTTTGTTAGGTCGACAAATGTTACGTACAGCCCTTTGTTCTGCTCGCGGCACTTCTCCTGCAGCT
The DNA here is from genome assembly GCA_036245525.1 of Semisulcospira habei. Taxonomy (NCBI): domain Eukaryota; kingdom Metazoa; phylum Mollusca; class Gastropoda; family Semisulcospiridae; genus Semisulcospira; species Semisulcospira habei. The sequence continues at coordinate 2,673,591 of BTPG01000007.1, forward strand.
GTCTCAGCACAAAGACCATATCGGTGGTGCTCCTGTTTGCTCTGAAGCCACACTGGCCCTCTGGGAGTTGGTCTTCAGCGATGGCAGCACGAGATGGGTCAACCATAGAAACCGTACGTAGTGACAGGTTAACCCAGTCAGCCCTGACGCCCTTCAGCACGAGATGGGTCAACCATGATAATTCGAGGGTAGTGCCACATTTGCATGGCGCCTGTGGGCGCCAAGCTAATCTGGCACTGCCCTTGAATTATCGTGGTCGACCCATCTCCTACGACAGGTGCATAGTCATTAGATGACGCCTCCAAAATTTTCGAAATACGTGCGCCGGGCTGAATGAGTTAAGATGCGTGTTGGTGTGTGATTTGAAACGGTCAAACTGCCAGGCCGGCACACACTCACACGGATTGATTGATTGTACATTGCTTAACGTCCCGACAGCAACAAGACTTTCTCAGGACGTGCCTGCACAGCTTGTGAAAAAAAAAAAAAAAAAAAAAAAAACAGAATATTGAATGTATGTCGTCAGCCGGTCCAATACGTTAAATAAAGCTACGACATGGGGCCTAAATAAACCTTAGACCATTAATTAGCAACACACATCCAATATCAAGAGCTACAGGCAGCGCAGACAGTAGGGAGGGGTTTTTTTTTTTAAAAAAAAGGAAAATACAGGTGAATGGACCAAGGGTAGACAGAAACGCATGCCCCAGAATAGAGGGGAAAACCCACCCTGTGGGACTGACCAGAGTGACCCTGGGAACTAAAAAGTAGTTAACTCCACCCAAGTCCCCCAGGGCAGACCCGGGTGGGGGGCACACGCACACGGACTATTGTATATCACAAAGTAACGACAAACGGTAGTGACAGCCAGGACACTACCGAATGACCGGTAGTTTAGGTTCAGGGGGGCACAACCCCAGCACACGGACACAAACCCACACGCACCATCAATACAGGTACCAACTGGCCAGAGTTTAAAAAAGGAAAACACAGGTGAATGGACCAAGGGTAGACAGAAACACATGCCCCGGAATAGAGGGGAAACCCCACCCTGTGGGGCTGACCAGGGTGACCCTGGGAACTAAAAAGTAGTTAACCCCACCCGTTCCCCAGGGCAGACCCGGGAGGGGAGAGCTGAAACCGGCTTATCAAACTGCGTTACGTCAAACGTGATGCAATGACAAGTGTGCGGAAGGAAGAGTAATTAATGACCGGTTCACCACTGCTAAACTTCAAGTAGGGGAATGTACAGCGCCGTACATGGACATGTAGGTCAATAGAGTAATGACCGGTTCACCACTGCTAAACTTCAAGTAGGGGAATGTACAGCGCCGTACATGGACATGTAGGTCAATAGAGTAATGACCGGTTCACCACTGCTAAACTTCAAGTAGGGGAATGTACAGCGCCGCACATGGCCATGTAGGTCAATAGAGTAATGACCGGTTCACCACTGCTAAACTTCAAGTAGGGGAATGTACAGCGCCGCACATGGACATGTAGGTCAATAGAGTAATGACCGGTTCACCACTGCTAAACTTCAAGTAGGGGAATGTACAGCGCCGCACATGGCCATGTAGGATGATCAATAGGGCTCGGAAAGGCCACTGGGTCCATCACCTGATTCCACGCCACACCTGTCCACAGTCCCAAATAGCTCAGGCGATTAAGCGTCGGAGCAGGAGAACGAAGGGAGTCGCCGGGTCGTGGGTTCGAATACCCGTCGCGGCCCCGGTAGCTGGACTCGCAATCCTGGGGGGAAAGACGGATTTGTTCAGTAGCATGTCCGTTGAAAGGTCCTGGTAAATCAAAGTGGCACAGTTGGAGTGCGCCTGAGTTGATCAGTGTTCAGGTCGTACCCCATAGGCAATAGACATATCCCTGTCCCCCATAACCCGCCCGTCATTACTGTGAAAAACAGGATATAATTCCAGTTCATCAAGCTGGTTTTCGGAAAGGTCGATGTACGACAGACCATTTAGTTAAACTCACAAATAACATTAAAAAACAATTTTCTAAAAGAAAAAGTATACTAGCAACCTTTTTCGACGTAAAAAAGGCTTATGATAGTGTTTGGCATGCTAGATTATTATACAAAATAAAACAGATTGGCATAACCGGGTTTATGTATGAGTACATTAAAAGCTTTTTGTCTGAAAGATTTGTCTGCACCAAAGTTGGTAAAAGTTATTCAACCTTTAAGAAAATAGATATGGGTATTCCGCAGGGATCAATAATTTCACCCTTTTTATTCACTGTGTTAATTTACGACCTCCCACAATCTCTCTCACAGGACACAACTGTGGTACAATATGCAGATGATATTGCTATATGGATAAACACTAATCTCAGAAAACGTACCCCAAAAAGAATCGTAGATTACGTTCAAAAAGTTTATCAGATTGAATTGGACAAATTATCAAACTATATGAAAGAAAATGGTCTAGAACTATCTGGGGAAAAAACATGTCTAATGCTTTTCAATAATGGGGAAAGTACTAAAACATTACCTAACTTATCCCTAAACGGGACGCCTTTAAACTACCAACAGAGTGTAAAGTTTTTAGGCGTACGTTTTACATCAAAATTATCATGGAGAATTCATATTGAAGCCATATTAAATAAGGCAAGAAAAAGACTTAACTTGTTAAAAATTATAAACTCACAACCATGGAGTCAGGACATTAAAACTGTTTTACACCTTGGTACATCTTTAGTTCGATCAACACTTATCTATGGACAGGAAGTCTACTTTTCTGCCCCAGCTACACTTCTACAGAAGCTGCAAAGCATTGATAGTAAAGCAGTTAAATTAGCCCTTGGAGTGCCGGTTCATACTAATACTGTAAAAACCTACAAAGAAGCAGGTGTTCTGTCTTTATCTGACCAACGTAAATTAGCAACTGCAAAATACATTGTCCGAAGCCTGTCCGTCAAAAATTCAGTACGTGAAGACATATTTTTAGATGCAGATGTGGATTTCCCGAAGAGAGCGCAAACCATCCCGTATCTTTTACCTATACGTAACTATGTCAAAGATGCTATAGAAAACTGCAATATAGATATCAAGTCTATTCCCGTTTTACCAGTAACACCTACTATACCTCCCTGGGAACATATTAATGCTACTTTCGATATAGATTACACAGATTTGAAAAAAGATGAGGATGTGAACGTTTTAGCAAATTTAGTGAAAGAAAAATTACAGACAACATATTTTAAACATTTGAAAATTTTCACAGATGGGTCTGTCTTAGATTCTTCAGACTGTGGTGCAGGCTTTGTTATTCCTGATCTCAAAGTGAAGAAATCTTTTTATCTTGGTAAAGGATTTTCTATATTTACGTCTGAACTGTATGCGATTCTCATGGCACTAAATTTTATTCAACTTCTACCTTATGATATATTTAACATTTTGATCTGTGTCGATTCTAAATCTGTCCTATATAGTCTAAAAAGCTGGGATTGTAATACTAGAAAAGACCTAGTGTATGACATAAAACATATTATGAGCTGTATTATGTCCAGAGGAATAGGGATCGATTTTCTTTGGATACCGTCACACTGCGGAATTTATTGGAATGAAATTTGTGACAGACAAGCCAAAAAAGGAGCTATAAATAGAGAAAACTCAGCAGTTTGTAATAATATGCAATTATCTCTACATGAAATGTACTCTGTGCTAAACCGTTTTTTTCACAAAGATGATACGAAATATGCTTATCATGTTCCTCCTTGTTCAAGGAAAACAGCTTCGTTGATATACAAGTTAAGACTAAATTCTTGGAAAACAAAATTCGCAAAAGACATCAAATGCGAGTGCTTAAGCCCCATCTCTGTTAAACATATAATATGTGAATGTCCTATTATACTGAATCTGTTGAAAAAAAATAACATAACAGTTGATCACTTAGCAGACAATTTGTATGACATCTTACATAGAAATATTGCAATTTCAATAGTTCATATAATAATTCATAGTCCGGTGGGTAAACTAGTATAATAAGTAATTTGTGTGTGTGGTTGGATGTTAATTATTGCTATTCTTTGATACTCACATATTCTTTGATCGCGTCTGGCACGACGGACTCTGGCAAGTCATGAGATCGTTCAACATAGAGGAGGGACTGATCCAAATGATAGAAGCGCTTTACAAGAACGCCTGCAGCGCAGTTCTACTTAACAATCAGTCAGGCGAGTTCTTCAGGACGACGATCGGTGTCCGTCAAGGATGCCTGCTCTCTCCTGTCCTTTTCAACATATTCCTGGAGAAGATCATGCAGGAAACCCTCCACGACCACCATACTTCAATCTCTATTGGTGGCAGATCCCTGTGCAATCTTCGATTCGCAGACGACATTGACCTCATGGCAGGCAGCAATAGTGAGCTCCAAAACCTGACAGACAAACTTTCAAGTATTGCAGGGTCTTATGGCATGGAGATCAGTACGGATAAAAGCAAAGTGATGATCAACACCACAAGCGACAGCAGCAGCAACATTCACATGAACGGCCAGAAGCTAGAAGAGGTCAATAGCTTCAAGTACTTGGGAGCCACCCTGTCCAAAGACGGTAGTTGCATAGCAGAGATCCGTATCAGGATAGGTACAGCAACATCCGCAATGGCCAGGCTGGACAGGATATGGCGAAGTAACTCCATCAGCTTCACCATCAAGTACAGGCTTTACAAGTCCCTCGTAGTGTCTATTCTACTCTACGGCTGTGAGACTTGGACACTGCTTGCAGACTCAGAAAAGAAAATCCAGGCCTTTGAGAACAAGTGCCTGAGGAAGTTGCTCCGCATCTCGTACCGCGAGCACAAGACCAACAAATATGTACGGAGCATCGTCACTTCCCTGGTGGGCCCACATGAACCCCTTCTGGCAACTGTGAAACGGCGCAAGCTTGCTTGGTTTGGCCACGTGACCCGACACAACACCTTGTCCAAGACTATCCTCCAAGGCACTCTCGAAGGAAGTCGTCGGCGAGGTCATCAGAGAAAGAGTTGGGTCGCAAACATAAAAGAATGGACCGAACTCGAGATGCCAGACTTGCTTGCCACCGCCCAAAATAGAACTCAGTGGAGAGCACTGTCTGTTGCTGCTGCCTTTCAGTCCCCCCAACGCCCAGTTCGGGCAAGGGACTGATGATGATGATGATGATGATGATACTCACAAGCAAGTTGTGTGTTTGGTTGTTGATATCTTTTTTTTTTTTTTTTTTTCCTTTTTATTTTTTTATTTTTTGTTGTCTAATATCACCAATGTGTGAAAAGACGTTAAATAAATTCCTGAATTCCTGAAAAAAGGGACGTCCATTATCACTTCGGTGCCGTGGACGTTAAACCCGGAACTAATCAATCAATCAAAAACACCTGTCGATTCAGGTAACGCCATACCCCGCCCCCACCCCCACCCCCCAGCCCCTCCCCACAATCAAACTTTTCACCTGCTAGACGCATCTCCCGACTGTCGTCAGTTCTGGCTGCAGTAGGGGCCGGAGCCTTTTGTGGAAAGAGAACTTGTGTTCTGAATGGCAATTGTGTATCCGAGCGTGGCTGGGCATCCACCTCAGACTGCTGACAACCAAGTTAACGGGGTGGAAAAATCGACGACCGGATCGAAGTGAAATGAACCGATCTCCACAGGCAGCCAGGAGCGGTTAGTGCAAAGCCGGCGCGGACTGCACCCACTGGCCGAGATGAATTAATTACAACTAACTAACCCATATCATACTGAGGCTAAAAGCTTCAAATTTGTATGCAAGCTACATTATAGTACTTACAGATAAGGATACAGACCAATGGCTTTAGTTCAAGGGTAGTACCAGAATAGCTTGGCGCCTGTCGGCGCCAAGCTATTATGGCACTACCCTTGAACTATTTTAGTCAAACTTATTTCACACACTGGTGTATTGCGAATGATAAGGGCCGCTGCGTGGCTTGCGTTAACACGCATGGTGAACTGGTGTAACGGAAATGCTGTAGTGTAGTCACCAGTATGGACATTTTCCGTCCGTGCGTACTGGCTGACCCTCATCACACACACACACACACACACACACACAGGGTTTCGATTTGGCACAAGACCTCCACAAAGGTCGGAGAAACGTGTATGCGTGACGTCAACAAATCAACAAATTGCACCAAAGCTGGCAGAGTCCATGAATCAGTAGCAACATTGTTCAAACTTCTATTTCGGTCAACACAGCGGGGGCAGAGGGGGGGTGGGGGGGGGGGCGACTTTTCTGTGTGGCACTATCCGATCTGCCATGTTAAGGCAAACGACAATCAAGTCCATTTAAGTGTGAAAAGCTAAGTTTGTATTGCATTTCAAAGAGAACTCGCTTTTCACAAAGATGTGAGCATTTGGCAAAGTGTGAGAGCAGATGGGGTAGGCAGCGCCAATCTTCACCCCGCTATCTCTCCCTGGTGGTTCTCACCACACGATGAACAGGCTCGCTCTGGCTGGGTGAACAATCCAAATCCAGTCTTTCAGGCCAGCCACTTTTCACAATGCGCCCGACTTTAGTCACACCGGTTGTCTCTCTCGATCAGCCGGCGAATGGAGGGAGACAACCAGTGTGTTGAAGTCGTGGGCTAGGGGTCGGACAGTGACAGATCTTGATGAAGGCCCGCTGCCTGCTGAGCTGACAAAGACGACCTTTGGATGACTCGTCCTGCAGTGTCCACCCTGGGGCTGTTACTGCCGCTGAGCGGACACGGCATGTATAGTTCAGCCAGCGGACCATGAGGATCTGTCTGTCGCTGGTTCCATTTCTGCCATACGTTTCCCCAAGTAACTGTCAGAGAAATGGGGCAAGCTGGGACAGAGACAAACCATATATCTTATACACAGTGTTAATTATACTCTATCTTCTCAAAACTTGGTATGTTTTTTTTTTTTTTTTAGAAAGTTCTACTTGTCTCAGGAGAACGACGCTGATGCACTTTGTCAAAACGCATTCCTCAAGGTCAGCTTGTGGGGGTGGCAGTCAGGTTACTGGGAAGTCGATGTACACGAGGACAACACAGATAGTGTTACAATCCTTCACTCTGTATACGCGCGTGACACAAGCGACCGACGCTCAGCGAAACTCCTCTCAAAGTTCTTCCAAACGCCAGACACTGTGAGCAAAGGCACACTGCATACGTGCCCAGCAGACTTATCAGTGCTCTTGACCCACATTTATCAGTGCTCTTGACCCACATTTATCAGAGCTCTTGACCCACATTTTCAGCCGGAGTTCAAGTAGGTCAGTGGGTCACTAAAATACATCGCGGGTCGCGTGCCAGTCCGCGCGTAACGAGATCGTAGGTGACACCAGCGCAAACCGACAGCCATGTTTAACTGACAGCCATGTTTAACTGACAGCGATAGTGACAGCCATGTTTAACTGACAGACATAGTCACAGCCATGTTTAACTGGCAGCCATGTTTAACTGACAGTTATGTTTAACTGACAGCCATAGTGACAGCCATAGCTACACTTACAGCCATGTTTTAACTGACAGGCATAGTGACAGCCATTTTTAAGTTCTCCTTGTACCCCAACACACCGAAATCCCCAAATGTTGCCGTTGTCCTCTGAAGACTGCATTGCGGTGCAGGACACAGATCGACCATGATAGTTCAAGGGTGATGCCAGAATAGCTTGGCTAGGCGCCAAGCTATTGTGGCATCACCCTTGAACTATCATGGTCGATCCATATCTTGCTGTGGTACGTCTGGGGTGGAATAAGTTTAAAACTGACTGACATTCTGACAGCTTGCACAGGGAAAGAAAACAAGATTTCACTCCCCCTAGCTGTCACTGGGCAGCTCGAATTGCTTTTGTTTCAACAGTTTGTTCGCACTTGGCTTCGTGTCCTCGGCCCCATTGTGAAGACACAAACTATTTGAAAACTTGCGTCACTCCATATTTATATCCTCAGGCTCATTTTTTAAAAATAATTTGGTTGCTGTCCTTTGAAGGCTACACGACAGATTATGAGATAGATCAAGCATTTTAGTTCAAGGGTGGTGCCAGAATAGCTTGGCGCCTCAGGCGCCAAGCTATTCTGGCACCACCCTTGAACTATAATAGTCAAATTTATTTGTAGGAATGGGTGTATCAGGATGACAATGGGCTAACCCGTATCATACTGAGGTTAACAGCTTCAAATTTGTACACTGCCACATGCAAGCTACTACAGTACTTACAGATAAGGATATAGACCAATGGCTTTAGTTCAAGGGTGGTGCCAGGATGGCTTGGCGCCCAGAGGCGCGAAGCTATTCTGGAACTACCCTTGAACTATTTTTAGTCAAACTTATTTCACACACTGGTGTATTCCGAATGTAGAGGGTTAAGCCAGCCTGGCTGGAAAACTGAAAGCTACAGTACCGAGTTTGTTTGAACAATGTATGCCAGGCGGTGAATGAATGTAGCAGACGACAGAGCCAGGAAAACTGAAAGCTACAGTACCGAGTTTGTTTGAACAATATATGCCAGGCGGTGAATGAATGTAGCAGACGACTGAGCTGTCAACCACGATGGCTCAAAGATCGATTGGATTGATTGGATTGGCACTTCGTGCTTGGCCAAACTGATAACCGAGGTGGGGGGTGGGGGATGGGGGGGGGGGGAGGTAGTTCCCAAAATGTGTGTGCTGCTCTGTGATTCTGGACATTACTGTGATTGGGGACCAAAAGCACAGCCCATCACACAAATGATGACTGCACTTGGAGCGCTTGGCCAATAATGAATAGTTAACCAGAGAGGGTGCGGTTTTCCCGTGCATGTGCAATCACTGACACCATACACCATCCAATCTGCGCATTAGCCGAGATCTGCCAGGCAACCTCTACAGAATTCATTGCACTGTAATTACCTTGCCTTGCCCCTACGTGTATTGCCTCTTGGGTTCCTCTGGTGCTTATTACTTCCGTCGACACGTTGCGCATAATACCAACTGCACACTGGCTGCCTCCCTCCATTCGCTGCCGCTGAGGGGAGGCACCCAGTGTGCAAGATGTGCTGGGCTTGTTATTGGAGGTGAGAGAGCAAGTGTGGGTCAGACTGACTGGTGCTAAACTCTGGTCAATTTCACGCCGACACAATGTTAATGGCACGCTTGGCAATAAACACAGACCCTGCTGCTTGAATAACCCGTATCAATACACCAGTGTGTGTAATAAATTTGACTAAAATAGTTCCAAGGGTAGTGCCAGAATAGCTTGGCGCCCCTAGGCACCACGCTATTCTGGCACCACCCTTGAACTAAAGCCATTGGCCTGTATCCTTATCTGTAAGTACTATATAGCAGTGTACAGATTTGAAGCTTTTAGCCTCAGTATGATGTGGGTTCAGATATTATCTGTAAGTACTATATAGCAGTGTACAGATTTGAAGCTTTTAGCCTCAGTATGATGTACTATATAGCAGTGTACAGATTTGAAGCTTTTAGCCTCAGTATGATGTGGGTTCAGATATTATCTGTAAGTACTATATAGCAGTGTACAGATTTGAAGCTTTTAGCCTCAGTATGATGTGGGTTCAGATATTATTTGTAAGTACTATATAGCAGTGTACAGATTTGAAGCTTTTAGCCTCAGTATGATGTGGGTTCAGATATTAGACAAATCAAGTTCGCTGTAGAAAAGCGGGCCTCTCGAAGCGTGTGTTGTCTACATGTACACGGCACACACAACTCAAGGGAAGCAACCTGCGATAGATAGCGATTACATAACTTTGCACCGGTTCCCGATCTTACAGAGTGCGCGTCAGTGTCACGAACGGGCATACCCCGCCCACTCCCCTGTGAAACGAACAAGTCAATGTTTGCCAGCTGCCAGGTTTTCATTGTATTACAATAAAACGTTCTCTTTTGTATTTTAAAATATGGATTTTAATCCTTTTAGCCCCGCGGGTACTTTCCCCAAATTTGGAACGATTATGTCCCAGTTTCTGGATGTTTATTGACCAGGTCAATTAATACTTTACGGAAGGTGAAATTCTGACTCATGCACACGGTTAACGTCCCCAGGCCGTAATAAAGTTCTACTCAGCAGCACAGAACACAGTGGACAAGTCACATTGTTGCACAACACACAGATCTGCCAGGGGAATAGATCTTCATGAGTGTCTGCACCTGCTGGGGTTCACGAACGTCTATGCCACCAACCGTACTCGTGCCTTCCACCATGGAAGGGTACCAATGCGTGCTCCACGGAATCGTTTGAAAGCTGCACATCAAGTACGCGCCTTAATGAAGTGCGCGTGCTGCGTTTAACAGCTGTTACCAGTGCTCGCGGCCTCTCAGACGTTGCGTCTCCAGTGTAAGCGGACACCTTCAACTGAATGTAACCCTTGGCGATAACGAACCCTCGTGTTTCACTTTCAACTGATTACGACCCTGGATGATAATCAACTCGCACGTTTTATGACATACTTGTAACGAGAAGCCCTAATGTGGACACCATGCATGCAGGACCACGTGGTCTCACCAGTACTTGTTCCCTCTATTATAATGTGGGCTCACCAGTACTTGTTCCCTCTATTATCATAATGTGGACACCATGCATGCAGGATCATGTGGGCTCACCAGTACTTGTTCCCTCTATTATCATAATATGGACACCATGCACGCAGGATCATGTGGGCTAGTCACCAGTACTTGTTCCCTCTATTCTTTAACCCATTGTCACCCACTGTTTATCGCACGGTCGCATTTCTAACATTTAGACACATCACCTAACCACCATGTGCCAATTGCACAGACTAAATAATAATTCAGGTGTAGTGCAAGATTCACTTGGCACCATCAGGCGACAAATCTGACACTACCCCTGAATCATCATGGGTGAACCATCCTGCTGTAGTGCATCAGGACTATGCAAAAGAGTTAATGTGTGACACATGGTGATACAGTCATTATGGCTATCAGGACTATCATCTATGGAGTTAATGTGTAACACACATGGTGATAGTGTCATTATGGCTATCAGGACTATCATCTATGGAGTTAATGTGTAACACACATGGTGATACTGTCATTAATGCTATCAGGACTATCATCTATGGAGTTAATGTGTGACACATGGTGATACAGTCATTATGGCTATCAGGACTATCATCTATGGAGTTAATGTGTAACACACATGGTGATACTGTCATTAATGCTATCGGGACTATCATCTATGGAGTTAATGTGTAACACACATGGTGATACTGTCATTAATGCTATCAGGACTATCATCTATGGAGTTAATGTGTGACACATGGTGATAGTGTCATTATGGCTATCAGGACTCCAAGACTTTCCTTGCGAGGACACACGCAGTCAAGACCACTTCTTGCCCTCCAAGACTTTCCTTAAGGCACACGCAGTTAAGACCACTTCTTGCTCTCCAAGACTTTCCTTGTGAGGGCACATGCATTTAAGACCACTTCTTGCCCTCCAAGACTTCCTTGGGAGGACACACACCGTTAAGACCACTTCTTGCCCTCCAAGACTTTCCTTGTTATGGCACACGCAGTTAAGACCACTTCTTGCCCTCCAAGACTTTCCTTGTGAGGGCACACGCAGTTAAGACCACTTCTTGCCCTCCAAGACTTTCCTTGTGAGGGCACACGCAGTTAAGACCACTTCTTGCCCTCCAAGACACACGCAGTTAAGACTACTTTTTTGCCCTCCAAGACTTTCCTTGTGAGGGCAAACACAGTTAAGACCACTTCTTCTTTGCCTAAGGGTGATTGCTGAAAAAGTCTGGTGAGCTCTGAGTTTCACTGCACTTTGTGCCAGAGACAACACTTGCACCCAAGAGAATGCCCTAAAGGACGGAGAGGGTCTGCTGGAGCGGCTTCTGCAGTTCCTACATTAACACTTGGCATGAGAATCAATGCCCTATAGGACGGAGAGGGTCTGCTGAAGCGGCTTCTGCAGTTCCTACGTTAACACTTGGCATGAGAATCAATGTCCTATAGGACGGAGAGGTTCTGCTGGAGCGGCTTCAGCAGTTCCTACGATAACACTTGACATGAGAATCAATGCCCTAAAGGACGGAGAGGTTCTGCTGGAGCGGCTTCTGCAGTTCCTACGTTAACACAGCATGAGAATCAATGCCATAATGCTTGTAAACGGTGGACAGGGTTCGCTGGAGTGGCTTCTGCAGTTCCTACGTTAACACTTGGAAACATTTTTTAAAAAGAAACATTTATGCTTCTTGAGGGCACACTTGTTTTCTGGTTTTATCATCAAGTGCACACATGTTATAACCTCCCTTCTCAAGAGTTCTGGTTCTTTGCGTCCTGGTCCCTACATGTAAAGAATCACTCAAGGGAGCTAATTATCATCACTGGGCCATTTCAACACACACCAAGCCTTTTGGTGCATGCAGTGTGTGTGTGTGTGTGTGTGTGTGTGTGTGTGTGTGTGTGTGTGTGTGTGTGTGTGTGTGTGTGTGTGTGTGTGTAAAACTAAAGAGCAACTGATCACTTTGCAAACCCAGGCACATCTAAATTTTAATGGTCCTCTAAAGACTTGTTTTAATTTCCAAAAGCAACCTACACATTCCAACAGTTCCAACTTGTACAACAAAACCAAAGACAGCCTACATGTTCCAACAGTTCCAACTTGTACAATAAAACCAGACAGCCCACATGTCATGTACAACAAAACCAGACAGCCTACACATTCCAACAGTTCCAACTTGTGTACAACAAAACCAGACAGCCTACACATTCCAACAGTTCCAAATTGTACAATAAACTCACAAATGGCTTTAATGGCTTCAAGCTCAAGCAGTCCTTTGTGCATTCAGTCAACCCACTATTGGCATAATACATGTCTAATTAATACATATCATGTAATGTGCATTTAGCCAAAAACACCTGTAACGCTTGGCTCAGGCAGTGACTGGACGTAACAGGAAGCTATTCCAACTGAAAGCTAAACTCTTTATAAAAAGGACCAAGCTGGCTGCATCCACAGCAAGCCCACGTCCACTACACTCACACCTTGAACTGGATGACAGACAGTCCTGGCTGGCTGCTGTTATATCCACTACACTCACACCCTGATCTGGATAATAGACAGTCCTGCTGCTGATCCACTACACTCACACCCTGATCTGGATAAGAGACAGTCCTGTCTGCTGTTATGTCCACTACACTCACACCTTGATCTGGATAATAGACAGTCCTGCTGCTGTCCACTACACTCACACCTTGATCTGGATAATACAGTCCTGCTGCTGTCCACTACACTCACACCCTGATCTGGATAATAGACAGTCCTGCTGCTGTCCACTACACTCACACCTTGATCTGGATAATAGACAGTCCTGCTGCTGTCCACTACACTCACACCTTGATCTGGATAATAGACAGTCCTGCTGCTGTCCACTACACTCACACCTTGATCTGGATAATAGACAGTCCTGCTGCTGTCCACTACACTCACACCTTGATCTGGATAATAGACAGTCCTGCTGCTGTCCACTACACTCACACCCTGATCTGGATAATAGACAGTCCTGCTGCTGTCCACTACACTCACACCCTGATCTGGATAATAGACAGTCCTGGCTGCTGTTATGTCCACTACACTCACACCCTGATCTGGATAATAGACAGTCCTGCTGCTGTCCACTACACTCACACCTTGATCTGGATAATAGACAGTCCTGCTGCTGTCCACTACACTCACACCCTGATCTGGATAATAGACAGTCCTGCTGCTGTCCACTACACTCACACCTTGATCTGGATAATAGACAGTCCTGCTGCTGTCCACTACACTCACACCTTGATCTGGATAATAGACAGTCCTGCTGCTGTCCACTACACTCACACCGTGATCTGGATAATAGACAGTCCTGCTGCTGTCCACTACACTCACACCTTGATCTGGATAATAGACAGTCCTGCTGCTGTCCACTACACTCACACCTTGATCTGGATAATAGACAGTCCTGCTGCTGTCCACTACACTCACACCTTGATCTGGATAATAGACAGTCCTGCTGCTGTCCACTACACTCACACCCTGATCTGGATAATAGACAGTCCTGGCTGCTGTTATGTCCACTACACTCACACCCTGATCTGGATAATAGACAGTCCTGCTGCTGTCCACTACACTCACACCCTGATCTGGATAATAGACAGTCCTGCTGCTGTCCACTACACTCACACCTTGATCTGGATAATAGTAGGTCCTGTTGCTGTCCACTACACTCACACCCTGATCTGGATAATAGACAGTCCTGCTGCTGTCCACTACACTCACACCTTGATTTGGATTGTTACGTGGTTGGATCGTGGTCGTAGTAGTATATCACACCAGACAGCACGCACGTAAGGTTCTTTTAAAGAAACTTTATTCAGCTGCAATCCGTCACACGTGGCTTAAGGTTGTAGACAACACTGGAGTAACAGTTCCAACAATATTTTAATTCAGCGATGCGATCTCCACGAAATGCGTTGACAAATTCACCAACAATGGTACAATGTCTTTTCTCCGAAATGTCCACACTTTGACACAATGCATCTCTCATACAATGTACATCACCATATACTGCATAACTCCGTCACTGACAATGAAACACGATATCTTGCGTAGTGCTCTCTCAATGTCAATGTGCTTACGACACACTGCAATTATTCAACTGAACACTGTATCGACGCTGTTACATCGCAATTCTACAACTGAACAATGTACCACACGCGCTTCCTAATACGATCTTTTATAGTGGTATGTTCTCCAGAACAATCGAGCAAAGTCGAACAACACAACCAATCAAAACAAAATACGTAACTAAAACTCATAAATATTAAAGAGGAAAAATCACACCAGAACAATCCACAAAAATCTGGCTGCTATTTCCAGCCCCTATGTTGGGAAATCCCACGCGTCATGACTACACGCATGAGCACACTAGACAGGTCACGACCTCCCCAAATCATCCGGAAGTTTCAAGATTCCGCCTAACCTAGTAACCGCCCACTTCACGCGCGCAGAAAACAATGGTGATTACTCGCGCAGTTTCTAGACTCTCCGGGATTCAACTCCGTGTGTCAAAAAATAAACTATTCTGCACTAAGCAGTAAGCGTGAATGAAAATGAAACTTACTGAAAAGGTACGTGATTCGTAATCATGATAGCTCAAATAAATATCGGATCGTTTCCTATGATTTATGCATGCACGCTCTCACAGAACACAACCACAATCGTTACATGGGTAATAGACAGCCCTGCTGCTGTCCACTATACTCACACCTTGATCTGGATAACAGACAGTCCTGCTGCTGTCCACTACACTCACACCCTGATCTGGATAATAGACAGTCCTGCTGCTGTCCACTACACTCACACCCTGATCTGGATAATAGACAGTCCTGCTGCTGTCCACTACACTCACACCTTGATCTGGATAATAGACAGTCCTGCTGATGTCCACTACACTCACACCCTGATCTGAATAATAGACAGTCCTGCTGCTGTCCACTACACTCACACCTTGATCTGGATAATAGACAGTCCTGCTGCTGTCCACTACACTCATACCTTGATCTGGATAATACAGTCCTGTTGCTGTCCACTACACTCACACCTTGATCTGGATAATAGACAGTCCTGCTGCTGTCCACTACACTCACACCCTGATCTGGATAATAGACAGTCCTGCTGCTGTCCACTTCACTCACACCTTGATCTGGATAATAGACAGTCCTGCTGCTGTCCACTACACTCACACCCTGATCTGGATAATAGACAGTCCTGCTGCTGTCCACTACACTCACACCTTGATCTGGATAATAGACAGTCCTGGCTGCTATCCACAAGAAGCCCATGTCCACTACATTCACACCTTGAACTGGATGAGTGGATCTGGATAATAGACAGTCCTGCTCAGCTGCTGTCCACTCACACCTTGATCTGGATAATAGACAGTCCTGCTGCTGTCCACTACACTCACACCCTGATCTGGATAATACAGTCCTGCTGCTGTCCACTACACTCACACCTTGATCTGGATAATAGACAGTCCTGGCTGCTATCCACAAGAAGTCCATGTCCACTACATTCACACCTTGAACTGGATGAGTGGATGACAGACAGTCCTGGCTGCTATCCACTTCACTCACACTGGATGACAGACTCATGTACAAGGGACCAGTCTCCCAACAAGAGGCACAGATCCTCATGAACCACTGCGACTGCAGGGGTTGTGACTGCAGGGGTTCATGCGGATCTCTGTCTCTTGCAGACCACATTGGGTTATAATGTCTGAACGATGTTATCCATTGCGCCAAGTCAAACAGTCATGGCTGAAACTTGAACTTCAAAGGGGATGTGCTGTCACCGCAAGAGAAGAAGACATAAAGGAGACAGTTTACACACCAGAGGTTGACTCACACCGGGCTTAATGTCAACAAGTAAACAGCTACAATAGTGCAAATACTACAGTGAAAAAGCACGAATGCACAATAAATGATAGTGGAAATACAATGGTGGAAAAGCTCAAGAGCACTTAAATGTCATTTTCACAGCTTGTGTTGAAATTCTACATGATTGACTGTTGCTCTATCATTTGCAGATGTCAGCTACCATGCACTTTGATAAATTATACATAGCTTTAACTGCAAATGGCTAAACTCCCCTTTTGTAATGTTAACATTATGGCATACCTTTCATTTCTGGCCGCGATACACACATTAAGACATAAATCAAACTATCAATTGTACCCTACTTTGCATGCTGCATCACAGAAAATAAAACACCAACACTGTGTTAATGGTGTACATTTGTTAGGCCACCACTGTATTATATAATGCAATACTAATCTGGCAGTTGCTGAATGTTGTCAGTTGAAAGTTTGACTTATTACACGTATGTCTTATACTACCAACCATGTCTTGCACAAACGTACAGAAAGGTGTGTGTATGGGGAGGGAGGGGGGGGCTTCCCCATTATTCTGCCGCCTCCTCCGCCATCCTACCCCCGCATCCTCCTTCTCCACCCCCCCCCCCCCACCCCCGCCGCAATGTTCCTGTGGTTAAGTCAACATCCTAGCCCACCCCCCTCCTTCTCCCCCCCCCCCCCTGCAATGTGCCTATGGTCAAATCAAAGGGCTTACAGGTGGCGGCCTCGCGTGCACAGTGTCACGTAGCACGCTCGCCAGCAACACACGACCATCGCAACCGATGCCTTCAACATCACGTCACAATCTTTCACCTCCGTCACCTCACAGTTACAGGTGTAAACACACACTATCAAAAGGCTTTGATCCTCATGAGCCCGCGTACATGTCGAGGTTAATGACGATCTATGCCTTTTGTAAATGGGTTCAAGTCACAAGGCCAAGTGACAACGTTTGTGCCAAAAGACGTGGCCGAAAAAAAGCGTTTTTTTTTTTTTAATCTCTCGCCGTGAACACACTCAAGAGAATTATCCCCGTTTAGGGTCACGCATTCAAATACCTTTATCCTAATCACGCATAATCCACCGATGCCGTGCCTGCCGGAAACGAATCGAGCGACCTTCCCCGAGTTTGCTCCCTTTGGTCTCTTTTCTCGTCTACTCGAGCTATAAATAACTGCCTTTGTGTTGCTGGCTGTGGAGCGAGCTAGCTCGCCGAGCTTTTCACCTTTTTCGTGGGCAGTAAAATTTCTGAGGTCAGCTGCCTTCAGATGTTCCATCTGCGCAAATTTGCTGCCAAAAAAAAGCCCAGGACACCGGCTAGACATAGATCACCTTGGGAAAAAAAAAAGGAGAAACGGGAAGGCAAGGAAAATTGTGTCAGGTCGGAACAGGAACGAGGACAAGACTAGAGGGAGGGAGGGGGGGGGGGTGGAGTCTTACCTTTGCAAAAAGCTCCAGAAAATAGTCCTTGCTGAAAGAATCACACTCTGCTATATCCGTGGAAGAACAGTCTTTCAAACACAAAGCAAAACACAGCAGTCCAGTCCGTCCACGGGAGGTAATGACAGAGAAATGAGTCCAGACACACCAGCGCTGCGGGATCAGTCCTGGGGTAAGTGGTGGAAACCGAAGCAGGCTGCGTGGATATGCTCTGTACACACAGTCTCCAGTCTCTGGTCCTGTGGCCCACCTACTTTTGCCCAATCCCAGTCGACACACTTGGCCTAGTCACAGCAAACTAGCCATCTACAAACTACACCAGGCACACACACACACACACAAAGAACACGCCAACTGCAACACAGCGCACGGTCCGACGACCCACCACCACCGTGAACCCTCGCCTGCCTGTCAAACCGGGACAGACACACGCACACAAACACACACTAGGCTAAAAGGTCACGCGCGCCATATTTGGAAAGGTCGTTCGCATAGCTGATAGAGGTCGCGGAGGTGAAAGCGCCGATTGGCTGGCGGGCCGGATTTCGACCAATCGTCTTACACTTGACGTTGGTGCGTGGGTGGTTGAGTGCAGAGATCAGAGGTAACCCACCCCATCGCGAGTATGAACCGCAATATCTTTCTCTCCTGGGAGCAAAAATGATGTGTAATAATCACAACTGTAATAATCACAACCATTCTTTTCAGCAAGAGGCATAGTGTTCACTGTCCATACATCCACATCCGCTGGTTCAGTCTCACGTGAATCCATGCCTCTTGCAGGTTCTCTGTCCACGCCGAGTGACCGCGCACTTTTTCTACCTGTATGAAGAATGTCAGCGTGATGCCAATGAAATCCGCGTGTTCCGCTCTGATTCACATCACAACTCCCTGAGCAAACTTACAGTTGCTGTCCTCTACAAGCTGCAAACACAGGTCATCACGTCCATGGTGCGGCACAGTGCCGCTGATCTGTCTCACGTCATGCAAAGTAAAGAGGGCAAACACAGGCCATGACGTTCATGGTGCGGCACAGTGCCGCTGATCTGTCTCACGTCATGCAAAGTAAAGAGGGCAAACACACAGGCCATCACGTCCATGGTGCGGCACAGTGCCGCTGATCTGTCTCACGTCATGCAAAGTAAAGAGGGCAAACACACAGGCCATCACGTCCATGGTGCGGCACAGTGCCGCTGATCTGTCTCACGTCATGCAAAGTAAAGAGGGCAAACACACTGGCCATGACGTCCATGGTGCGGCACAGTGCCGCTGATCTGTCTCACGTCATGCAAAGTAAAGAGGGCAAACACACAGGCCATGACGTCCATGGTGCGGCACAGTGCCGCTGATCTGTCTAACGTCATGCAAAGTAAAGAGGGCAAACACACTGGCCATGACGTCCATGGTGCGGCACAGTGCCGCTGATCTGTCTCACGTCATGCAAAGTAAAGAGGGCAAACACACTGGCCATGACGTCCATGGTGCGGCACAGTGCCGCTGCGCAGTCGCCTATAACTGCATCTCACGGTATGCAAAGTAAAGTGGGCAAAAGCTATGCAAACAAGAATGTCAAAGGTCACACGGAAGGGGGAGGGGAGGGGAGAGAGTACACATACGGAACACACAAACCCCATGACTGACGTTACGGCAGAACATAGGTAACAATCAGTCACGTTCACGTTCAACTGATGGCTTTGTCCATGTTATTAAAGCAATCTGCTCCATGGCAGGCTTTGATTGCTAAAATGTGCCGAAACAACGGGCATCAATGTTGTATTCCATCCGCCAAGACTTCTCTACCCTTCTTTTCACAATCCAGTTAGTTATTGGGGTTTAACGCCAAGCAGGCAACTAAGGCCATCTCACGGCGGGATGGGTAAAAATCTGGTCAGCCAGACTAAAAGAAAGGTCTTAAGACAAGATGCAAATATATCTTTAAAATATTTCATGCTAAAATGTCACAGGTCTTTAAAGGAAACGTCTACAGACTCTCAAAAAGGTCAAAATAATAGAATATCATAGTCTATGAATGCTCAAATCTTATGAAAAATATTGCATGCTCTCAGAAAACTGAAGAACTTGTCCGGGGGTACATCCCGGAACAAAACCTTCAGGGAGTCTGCTGTTAAGTGTTTATATCTTGTGTCAATTAGATCGGCACAAGACAGCAAAAAATACTGTCACATGCATAACACCATGGACGCTCCATGTTGTCCAGCAATACAACATTCAATCTTCATAATCAAAGTTGTCCAGCAATACAACATTCAATCTTCATAATTTACGTTGTCCTTCCACCTGGAACACTCTCCCACTCTCTCTCCGTCAAAAACACTCTCTCGCCTCCTTCCAGTCCACCCTCAAAACTCACCTCTTCCAACATTTCTAGCACTATAACACCACCACACTCCCCACCCCAAGCTGACTGTCGTAATGTATTTGTGGTACGTGAGTCGTTGTCTAAAGCGTGCGCATACGTACGCGAGTTGTGAGTGCGCGTTTGGAGTTATAATTATTATAAGATAAGCGCATTATAAATACCGTAATTATTATTATTATTATTATTATTAAACACCATCATTAAAATGGCTGAAGACACCCACCTACCGGCCAACGATGTGTGTCATGACCAGAGACACTGTTTGCCTTTTAAGACTGACCTTTCCTGAGAGTGCACCTGTCTTTTAGAGACACTGTTTGCCTTTCAAGACCAGAGACACCGTTTGCCTTTCAAGACCAGAGACACTATTTGCCTTTCAAGACCAGAGACACCGTTTGCCTTTCAAGACCAGAGACACTGTTTGCCTTTCAAGACCAGAGACACCGTTTGCCTTTCAAGACCAGAGACACTGTTTGCCTTTCAAGACCAGAGACACTGTTTGCCTTTCAAGACTGACCTTTCCTGAGAGAGCACCTGTCTCTTAACCCTTTTCGCCCCAAGGTCCCATTTCTCCAATTTTGGCGGTGTTGCCTAACGACTATATACCAGTTGTAGGAGATGGATTGATCATGATAATTCAAGGGTAGTGCCAGATGAGCTTGGCACCTTCAGGCGCCAAGCTCATCTGGCACTACCCTTGAATTATCATGATCAATCCATCTCCTGCTGCAGGTTCCTGGGCCTAAAAGGGTTAAGACTACATGATCAATCCATCTCCTGCTGCAGGTTCCTGAGCCTAAAAGGGTTAAGACTACATGATCAATCCATCTCCTGCTGCAGGTTCCTGGGCCTAAAAGGGTTAAGACTACATGATCAATCCATCTCCTGCTGCAGGTTCCTGGGCCTAAAAGGGTTAAGACTACATGATCAATCCATCTCCTGCTACAGGTTCCTGGGCCTAAAAGGGTTAAGACTACAGTTTCTGGTATTAATTTCAGTCCACTTAACCAAATTTCGAAAGAAAAAAAAAAGATTTAAATTTCCAAAATTTCAGTAGCTCGCTTAAGCTTGCCCTTAGCACCACATGAATGTTCTGTGTTCATGTACAGTGTGTGAGGGAATGCTCGCGATTCATGTGCGCGTGCTTGTTGGGTTCAGTTTGCGGCTATGTCCTGCACATTGAGTTATATTATAAATATGAGAAATGCGCTATATAAATACTATGTATTATTATTATTTTAAATGGGGGTTGTTAAACTCAAGTTGTATGCTTTATCTCCAACCAACCCTCATCACCAGAATGGTCAGGACATACCCAATCTTTCCTATGCTTTTCTCTCTCTATTTCACAACAGTGCCTGACACACAGGGATGCCGTTTTAATGTACATTCCACCACACTTCAAAACAGACAGGGTTCCAGCACGCAACTGTCAGTTCTGTGAATAGGCAGCTGATCGCTCTGTTAGCACGGAACCATGCATTAATCCACATCATACTGAGGCTAAAGGCTTCAAATCTGCACACTGCCATACGCAAGCCACATTACAGTACTTACAGATAAGAATATAGACCAATGGCTTTAGTTCAACCCATATCATACGGAGGCTAAAGGCTTCATATCTGTACACTGCCATACGCAAGCCACATTACAGTACTTACAGATAAGGATATAGACCAATGGCTTTAGTTCAAGGGTGCTGCCAGAATAGCTTGGCGCCTAGAGGCTAAAGGCTTCAAATCTGTACACTGCCATACGCAAGCCACATTACAGTACTTACAGATAAGGATATAGACCAATGGCTTTAGTTCAAGGGTGGTGCCTAGAGGCGCCAAACTATTCTGGCACTACCCTTGAACTATTTTAGTCAAACTTATTTGACACATGATCAGGCTGATCAGGCTTAAACCGTTCTGACCCAAAAGCCTTGAACCCCCTCCACTACCGTCACCCTTTGGAGCCTGTGGTAGTTAATGACATACATAAACCCAGCACGAGGTCTAGATCCTCATCAGCCGGGTTGATGAAGATCTATGCGTCACGTAGAGGCCCGGTGTTCGCTGCCTGCCCAAACCCGCAGCTAGCGGTAGTCAGCACATTCCGCGGATTGCAGCTGGCAGATCGCAGTCTCACACTGAACACCGCACCATCTCCTCCATCAAACAGGCAAGGCTGAATCAGATACAACTACCGGGATGAGACATAGATCCTCATGAGCCCCGCGCAGAATAAGGCTGAAAAGTAGCAGTAAATAGAGGGTGTGATCTACTTATTAGCCAGAAACACGGACCCCCAAGTGCAAAATGCATTCAGCAGTGAGAAGCTATGGCAGTGCAGGGACTGAGCCAGGGCAGATTGCGCGTGTGTGCGTGCCGCATACCAACGTTCTTCTTTTTTTCAGCACGTGATACTGTGCACGTCCAGACTTGTTGCGTGTGTTCCCAGCGACAGGTAACCCACCTGGTAGGGACAACTCAGGTAGTTCGGGCAGGCCTGGCATTACCTGTGGGCTGGCTTTGATAACATGCCGCTCTAGCGCTAGGTAGAACACAGTTCCAGAGCACTTCCCTCGTGAGAATTTCTAAGCATAGATTGAATGTACATTGCTTAACGTCCCGACAGCAACAAGACTTTCTCAGGATGTGCCTGCACTGCTTGTGAAAAAAAAACCCCAGAATATTGAATGTATGTCGCCAGCCGGTCCAATACGTTAAATAAACCTACGACATGGGGCCTAAATAAAGCCAAGACCATTTAGCAACACACATCCAATATCAAGAGCTACAGGCAGCGCAGACAATAGGGAGAGTTTAAAAAAGGAAAATACAGGTGAATAGACCAAGGGTAGACAGAAACACATGCCCCAGAATAGAGGGGAAAACCCACCCTGTGGGGCTGACCAGGGTGACCCTGGGAACTAAAAAGTAGTTAACCTCACCCAAGTCCCCCAGGGCATACCCGGGTGGGGGTCTAAGCATAGAGCTTGAGTACTGTGTAACTATTCAATAGTGACTGACATTCTTGAAGAAGCAAGGTAAGTAAAACACCGACTTGAGATGACAGGATGTCATTGGCTGGCTGCTGGGTAGGAAATCACCTGACTGTAACCTAGAACCTGTACTCCCTTGTTGAAACATATCTACACTTATCAAAGTTAACGTACAATGACGTAGATGGGGAAACTGGCCATTGTCTACACGAAGAAGTCAAAACGAAGCTTTTTTTATGACTCGTGAATTAAATTCTTCAGAATAAGTGTGTTTATTACAGGGTGTTTTTTTGTCAGAAATTGTTTGGGGTTGTTTTGTGACAGCTGCAAGGCATTGTGTGCATCTAGCATTCCTTTTCCTGAACTACTTACAGCCTAGTGACCTGTGTGAAACCTGTGAGGTATATTTAAAACAGCAAACATTCTGGACAATCCCCGAGTGAGATGTGTGACGCAACTGGTCACCTAGTTGTAAGTTTCACAGACCTTATTGGGTCTGCACAAGAGATTATTTTCACTATGGAAAATACAGTTCAATTATGTCACTTTTGAAAGCTTCTTGCAAACACATATTGTAAGTACGAACTTGGCGTCTGAAACCACTGCACATTGAACTTGGCGTCTGAAACCACTGCACATTGAACTTGGCGTCTGAAACCACTGCACATTGAACTTAACGTCTGAAACCACTGTTCCAGAATAGATTAGCGCCTATCATGATAGTTCAAAGGTGATAGCAACATCAAGTAGCTTGGCACCTAAATAGTGAGAGTGGCGCCAGAATAGCTTGGGACCTAGAAGGATCGACCATGTCAGTTGAAGGGTGGTTCCAGAATAGCTTAGCGCCAAACCATGATAGTTCATAGGTCGTGTCAGAATACCTATGCTCCTAAATGCACAAACTTTTGAACTGTAATGGGCTATGTCACCTGTACTAAAATAAAGTCTTCAGTGTACAGCTCCCAAATCAGTGTGCTGTTCTGACGTCACCCTTCAACATTTTGTATTGTTTAGTCGGCTAAAAATACGATATTTTCATGGTATAAATTGAAAATGTTGGCGTGTCTGATACCGTTCTGTCTGTTCATAAAGATCGGCATGAGTGTGTAAATCCTAAGCATAAGTCACTGAAACTCTGACAGTGAATGTCAGATTCTTTTACATTATTACATTAAATAGAGTTGGGCACTAAGTCACTGAAACTCTGACAGTGAATGTCAGATTCTTTTACATTATTACATTAAATAGAGTTGGGCACTAAGTCACTGAAACTCTGACAGTGAATGTCAGATTCTTTTACATTATTACATTAAATAGAGTTGGGCACCAAGTCACTGAAACTCTGACAGTGAATGTCAGATTCTTTTACATTATTACATTAAATAGAGTTGGGCACCAAGTCACTGAAACTCTGACAGTGAATGTCAGATTCTTTTACATTATTACATTAAATAGAGTTGGGCACCAAGTCACTGAAACTCTGACAGTGAATGTCAGATTCTTTTACATTATTACATTAAATAGAGTTGGGCACCAAGTCACTGAAACTCTGACAGTGAATGTCAGATTCTTTTACATTATTACATTAAATAGAGTTGGGCACTAAGTCACTGAAACTCTGACAGTGAATGTCAGATTCTTTTACATTATTACATTAAATAGAGTTGGGCACTAAGTCACTGAAACTCAGACAGTGAATGTCAGATTCTTTTACATTATTACATTAAACAGAGTTGGGCACTAAGTCACTGAAACTCTGACAGTGAATGTCAGATTCTTTTACATTATTACATTAAATAGAGTTGGGCACTAAGTCACTGAAACTCTGACAGTGAATGTCAGATTCTTTTACATTATTACATTAAATAGAGTTGGGCACTAAGTCACTGAAACTCTGACAGTGAATGTCAGATTCTTTTACATTATTACATTAAATAGAGTTGGGCACTAAGTCACTGAAACTCTGACAGTGAATGTCAGATTCTGTTACATCATTACATTAAATAGAGTTGGGCACCAAGTCACTGAAACTCTGACAGTGAATGTCAGATTCTTTTACATTATTACATTAAATAGAGTTGGGCACTAAGTCACTGAAACTCTGACAGTGAATGTCAGATTCTTTTACATTATTACATTAAATAGAGTTGGGCACTAAGTCACTGAAACTCTGACAGTGAATGTCAGATTCTTTTACATTATTACATTAAATAGAGTTGGGCACTAAGTCACTGAAACTCTGACAGTGAATGTCAGATTCTTTTACATTATTACATTAAATAGAGTTGGGCACGAAATAAAAAGCGTCTGCATAATCAAATAATCAGCTCCATTTTCAGAGTTCATGTTCGTCGGTTTGTCTGTCAGTATTTCTGCCCGTCTTCTGTCTGTCTGTCTACCAGTCAGTGTCTCTGCCTCTTGTGTCCGTCTGTTCATTTTTTCAGCCTCTTGTCTGTCTGTGTTTCTGTTTCTTTTGTCTCTGTGGCTGGTGCAGTGATAATCACATGATTATTAGTATTCTAAAGACAAAGAGCATGTTAGTTACTACACGTCCGAAACACCAGCATGGCCTACCACCTTTAACACTCTCCTTATATAGCCTGCCTGTAGAAGAAGTAACTAGGAGTCGCTTTTTAGATGTTATAGTGGACAACCAATTAAGCTGAAAACCGCATACCGACTCTATTTGCAAGACAATCTCCAAAAATCTTTTTCTGTTATCAAAAGTACGCCATATAGTTAATACTGATATCCGTAAACTCTTTTTCCATGCACATATTAAAACGCATTGTGACTACAATTCTACCCTCTGGGATGGATGCAGCGAAGTTCACATGAAAAACAGTTAATTATGTGTATCGTCGGGGCCTTTAAATTAATACTTCCCGGTCCTACTTCGACTGACGAAAAATTAAAATCTCTCAAGTTACTAACACTGAATAAACTGAAGTTAATCGCTGTGTTCTACTGCACAAAATCATGCAAGGAAAAGCCCCACCCTATCTAAGAACTCTATTTTCCGATAATAATAGAAAAAACACAAGAAATAGTTTGATCCACCTTGCAAAAATTAGATTAGACATCTGTAAAACCAGCCTGTCCTTTTCAGGTGCTAAAGCGTGGAATATTTTACCTCCACACCTGAAATCAATATGTAAGATTAGCGTCTTCAAAGATCGCTTCCATAAATATTTACTACAGAAGTAATAGTATGTTCGGCTCCCATTCGTATAGTTAGTGACAAGTTTCCCATTACGTAATAATCTTCTATTGTTGCTGCAGGTTACGTAATAGTTTGACTGTCTGCATTAACATGTCAGGTATATATATACAGGTATGAACCCGACATGTTAATGCAGACAGTCGAACTATTACATGGGCGTATACAAAGAGCCCCATATATATTTTATATTTTATTTTTAATTGCTTTTTTTTTTTTGCTTTTTTCCTTCGGAGGGGTGATGGGTCTTTTTACTTATATATATGTTTTATCTTTTGCTGTATCGTCTGATGTATTTTTATATGTGTAGAGTAGCAGGAAAGTTTGGAAGATAGGCATTGCTATGCCTATAAATTTTTACCCTGAATAGAAACGTTTCATCATCATCATCTCTCTCTCTCTCTCTCTCTCTCTCTCTCTCTCTCTCTCTATCTCTCTGTGTGCGCGCGTGCGTGCATGCGTGCGTGCGTGTGTGTGTGCGTGTGTGTGTGTGTGTCAGTCGGAGTGTTGTGCAGTCGGTGTGCGTGTAGGAAGAAGGCAGTCCGCCTAAGAACTTATGTTTTTGATTTCATCCACAAAGTCATATGCACATAGTGTACATGATATGGGGCAAGGGAGATGGATCAGTCATGTAGGGACATCATCGTCATCATCATCAGTCCCTTGCCCGAACTGGGCGTTGGGGGGACTGAAAGACAGCAGCAACAGACAGTGCTCTCCACTGAGTTCTATTTTGGGCGGTGGCAAGCAAGTCTGGCATCTCGAGTTCGGTCCATTCTTTTATGTTTGCGACCCAACTCTTTCTCTGACGACCTCGCCGACGACTTCCTTCGAGAGTGCCTTGGAGGATAGTCTTGGACAAGGTGTTGTGTCGGGTCACGTGGCCAAACCAAGCAAGCTTGCGCCGTTTCACGGTTGCCAGAAGGGGTTCATGTGGGCCCACCAGGGAAGTGACGATGCTCCGTACATATTCGTTGGTCTTGTGCTCGCGGTACGAGATGCGGAGCAACTTCCTCAGGCACTTGTTCTCAAAGGCCTGGATTTTCTTTTCTGAGTCTGCAAGCAGTGTCCAAGTCTCACAGCCGTAGAGTAGAATAGACACTACGAGGGACTTGTAAAGCCTGTACTTGATGGTGAAGCTGATGGAGTTACTTCGCCATATCCTGTCCAGCCTGGCCATTGCGGATGTTGCTGTACCTATCCTGATACGGATCTCTGCTATGCAACTACCGTCTTTGGACAGGGACACAGAGGTGTAAAAACAGGGAACAAATGTACGACTGATTTCCATAAGCGACTGGCATTCATTCGGCTGAGCCAAATGGATCGACCAAGCATAGTAGAGAGGAGAGCAATACTTTCGCGATTCCTTAGAAATAAGGCACCAAGATAACTCATTCAAAAAATTTTTTACTCTTCCGCAAGCATGGCACAGTCATAGTCCTGTCTAAACTTACGTAAAGTAAGATAACATTTATGTGGTTGTGCCGTAAGGAAACAAAACGCTTTTAGACCACTTGGTATTTTATAATGTATTATTTTGGAAATGCACGCCAAGTACAAGTCCGTACAGTTCCCATGCCTAGCATTCCATTATCCTTATCTCTGCCAGGTGTTAAAAGGCAGCAGTATATACAGGCTATAGCATAAACACAGTGCGGAGGTAGCGGTTAGTGGAACCCGCAATATGGCGGGCGGCCTCCAGGCTGATAAGTGCCAGATAGCCTCTCCCTATATATACGCTCTATGGGTAGCATTCACCTTGCCCCAACAGTCAAGGGGTTAATATTGTGCATGCACACACGCACTGCAGTGTCAACACCTCAAGCACTTTATGACACAGTCTAGTCTCAACCACACACACTGCAGTGTCAACACCTCAAGCACTTTATGACACAGTCTAGTCTCCACCACACACACTGTAGTGTCAACACCTCAAGCACCTTATGACAATTCAGTCCACACCAAAAGCCAGTCTAGTCTCCACCACAGACCTGCAGGAGCTGTCCAGTCTACAATCATGTGACAAGTTGTATCATACTTTTCACAATGTTAGCAGATTTTCTTGTGCTATATTTAAAAATAAGCAAAGTACATGTATGTCATTTCCCTTAAGCAGGTTGAGACAGTCGTTTTTTCTGTCTCCTAACAATTTGTACTGAATCAAAATAGGCCCTTCATAAACACATAAGTAGTCTTAGTAACTTTATTTACAAGTAATATTGGAGGGGGGGGGGGGGGAGGGCTTCACTTCAACTTCCAGGTAACGGGGGGGGGGGGTGGGGGGGGGGGTGGGGGGGGGTATGGTTCACTTTAACTTACAGGTCACCATAAATAGGTCTATGTCCCAAATCTCATTTTGCGATTCGTTGGCGGATACGTGGGTTGTTCACGCATGTCTGATCTACAAGTAGCCTGAAGTAGACACTGCAGACTCTGATCTACCCTGTACGCTCTTCTTCTAGCTTGGTTGGTTACGTGTCACTTCACACGAAGGAACGGTAACTCCAGCTGTGACCTTGAAGCAGGTAACCGTGGTTAGAATATATATATAGATACACGAGTCCGGCATTACCTAACGCCCTCCATCTGCAAGCGGCTTAGCTCAACATGGGCCGGTGCAATTGCGGAGCTTCGTGTGGATCTATAATATGCCTCTTGAAAGAGGTAAGTCAGGTGGACTAACTGTATCATTTATAACACGCAGAAAGAACTCACACGTAATGTTCCACCTGCAAGAGATAAACATCCACATCAGCTGCTGCAGTCACAGATCTCATGTGCATTATACCTCTTGCACGCGACAGGCACGCTAGATTTACCTGACTGTATCTCACACGGAGAAGGTGATGGGGAGTTCGGCCTACATTTGAAGTGCAGGTATACACACTGCTACAACTTGACCCTGCACTGACACCTCTTGCTGTGCTGCTACCACTTGATCCCTGCTACAACGTAAAAGGTTTTTTAGTGTTTTAAATCTTTTCTGAAGTTGAAAGGATACAAAGCTGGCTAACGAACTCATCCAATGTCTTTCTCTAAACTAGCTATATACAAAAGTTCAAGTAAATATGACAAAAATTACGGACTCTAATCTGGGTCAACCGACTTCCTATAAACGGTTGTTTATGTCTTCAATGAGACATTCATTACAATATGCTCGGAGGCTCTCTTAGCCACCCACTTAAGAAAGTATTTCGCCAAATTTCAAGCTTGTGTGTACAGAAATATCGGAGATTCTCTTGTTTACATACATATGCACACAAAACATACATACATACGCGCCAAATGTACGTTGAGCAGCGAGGTTAGCGTAACTAGACATGACGTAATTTTTATCTTGTTACTTCAATTGTTAGAGGTTTAGCCTGCCCTCCTTTGACATCATGGACATGCTATTAATTTCCCCCTACCGCGACCCGTCCTAAAAAGTAACTTCTATAAATAGCCGTTTATACCAAGTCCTGTATAAACTTTTTGGATAATAATTAATTCATTTTTACAAGTTTTGAATCCTGTATATACTCCCATCAACCAGTCAGCCCTGGCAGAGGCTGTGTGGAAGAAAGAGGCTGCGTGCATTTCGGATGAGTGACATGAAACACCAAATGCGTCACTGCGTACACAGCGTCGTGAGACTAGCGATGCCATGACGTCAAGCTTATAGTGACGTCATTTTGCTGCTCGTGCTATTATTCTTCAGAATTCCTGTCGATACACGAACCCAAAGGGCATACTAATGGCGGGAAGCGCCGTGTGTCCGTCTTTATTTGTGTGCGCCGGCATGTGTATGTGTGTTGATCAGAGGTTGGCTTAGAGAGGAGGGATTGATTGATTGTACATTGCTGAACGTCCCGACAGCAACACGACTTTCTCAGGACGTGCCTGCACTGCTTGTAAAAAAATAAGGAAACTAAACAGAATATTGAATGTATGTTGCCAGCCGGTCTAACACGCTAAATAAACCTACATGGGGCCTAAATAAAGCTAAGACCATTTAACTTAGAGAGGAGGGAAATGGATCAGAAGGATAAGCTTAAAAACATGAACAACTCTAACGTTCCTGAAACAAAAACGCATGTGAGCTCCAAACATTACGGTAGACTTTGGAATGAAATACTTATCTTGTTGATTCTGTACGATCCTTCATATTAGTCACACACGCCAGATCCCCTACATGGCCAACGCTCTCATCAAATGTCATTACATTAACAGCATTGAGGCTAAAATCTTTAAATGTGTACACTGCACTATGCAAGCCACATTACAGTACTTACAGATAAGGATACAGACCAATGGCTTTAGTTCAAGGGTGGTGCCAGAATAGCTTGGCGCCTAGAGGCGCCAAGCTATTCTGGCACTACCCTTGAACTATTTTAGTCAAACTTATTACACACACCGGTGTATTCCGAATGATAAGGGTTTTAATGGATCGCGTCAATCAATCGATTAATCCAGAGCAAATCACGCGCACTAACTGCACGCGCACATTCAATTCAATTCAATTCAAAAACTGTATTGCGTCAGTCTGGCCGACAAACTTTCTTTCGTTGGGATCACATGCGCGCGTACGGTTTTAGCCACGTTATGACAATTATGGCAATGGTGGGGGAAAAAGCAAACAACAACAACACCACAACATGACCACAGTGTTAGTGGTATAGGAGTGCAATCAGACACACCGAACAAGACCAAATAAGGTGGACGACCCAACGTGTAAAATTGAAAGAAATTTGCGACAACGAAAGAAAGAGGCTTAGAAAGGGAAAGTACAAGTCAAAAACACACAATTTCCTGTTGTATTCCTTCTCTCTTTGTCGCGTGAGTTGTCAGCGCCCATCACATGTCACACTGTCTTGTTATTTATTAACCCCATGCGGGTCGGTAGTGGGGGGTTTGTATCACATGTCACACTGTCTTGTTATTTATTAACCTCTTGCGGGTCGGTAGTGGGGGTTGTATCACATGTCACACTGACTTTTTATTTATTAACCCCATGCGGGTCGGTAGTGGGGGGTTTGTATCACATGTCACACTGTCTTCTTATTTATTAACCCCTTGCGGGTCGGTAGTGGGGGGTTTGTATCACATGTCACACTGTCTTGTTATTTATTAACCCCTTGCGGGTCGGTAGTGGGGGGTTTTGTTTTTTTTTGTCGATATGATTCCTTTTGTATTTAGGAATCATCGCGACTAAAGCCGGTACCGACATGCAAATGGTTAAAGACTAATCTATGATGAAGGATCACTTTAACGGTTAATCCATTCAGCCCTGACGCACTACAGCAGGACATGGGTCGACCATGATAATTCAAAGGTAGTGCCAGATTAACTTGGCGCCGACACCAAGCTAATCTGGCACTACCCTTGAATTATCATGGTCGACGTATCTCCTTCAATAGGTGCGTAGTCGTTAGATGACGCCTCCAAAGTTTGGGAAATACGTGCGCCGGGCTGAATGAGTTAATTTTCGTCATAAATAAAGCTCTATTTGTTTTCAACAGATGTTGGGTGCTTGACAAGTTCAACGCTCAGTAATGTCAAATGGATTGATTGTACATTGCTTAACGTCCCGACAGCAACAACACTTTCTCAGGACGTAGTCGCCAGCCGGTCCAATACGTTAAATAAACCTACGGCATGGGGCCTAAATAAAGCTATAACCATTAAATTTTAGCAACACACATCCAATATCAAGAGCTACAGGCAGCGCAGACAGTAGGGAGAGTTTAAAAAAGGAAAATACAGGTGAATGGACCAAGGGTAGACAGAAACACATGCCGCAGAATAGAGGGGAAAACCCACCCTGTGGGGCTGACCAGGGTGACCCTGGGAACTAAAAAGTAGTTAACCCCACCCAAGTCCCCCAGGGCACACCCGGGTGGGGGTTGTTGGGTGCTTGACACGTTCAACGCTAAGTAATGTTAAATGAAACTTCTGCAGACATTACAGAGTTCACGGTTCATTAGGCATTGAGTATCATTCAGGCGTGAAGATCCCCAAAATACTGTCATAATCATACGAGGACCTGACGCTGATGGTCGGAGTAAAACAACACGTCCACTCAGTACTGTCATAATCATACGAGGACCTGACGCTGATGGTCGGAGTAAAACAACACGTCCACTCAGTACTGTCATAATCATACGAGGACCTGACGCTGATGGCCCCGGAGTAAAACAACACGTCCACTCAGTACTGTCATAATCATACGAGGACCTGACGATGATGGTCGGAGTAAAACAACACGTCCACTCAGTACTGTCATAATCATACGAGGACCTGACGCTGATGGTCGGAGTAAAACAACACGTCCACTCAGTACTGTCATAATCATACGAGGACCTGACGCTGATGGTCGGAGTAAAACAACACGTCCACTCAGTACTGTCATAATCATACGAGGACCTGACGCTGATGGTCGGAGTAAAACAACACGTCCACTCAGTACTGTCATAATCATACGAGGACCTGACGATGATGGTCGGAGTAAAACAACACGTCCACTCAGTGCTCGCATCGTCTATCCCCCCCCCCCCACCCCCCCCCCCCCCCCCCGCCCGCCCCCCCCCCCCCCCCCACCAATGCCTACAGTATTTAACCCCATATCATACTGAGGCTAAAAGCTTTAAATCTGTACATTGCCATACTCAAGCTACATTACGGTACTTACAGATAAGGATATTGACCAATGGCTATAGTTCAAGGGTGGTGCCAGAATAGCTTGGCGCCTGGAGGCGCCAAGCTATTCTGGCACTACCCTTGAACTATTTTAGTCAAACTTATTTCACACGCTGGTGTATTCCGAATGATAAGGCCTAATGAAAGGCGTGTACAGTAGTTCAGCAATGGAAATCACCTTTCAACAATTTATTGTTCAGTACAAGATTCATGGCTACAACAGATTGGACTACGTGGACATACTTCATTTCCGAGCCCCCGAGCCCCCCAGCCCCCCCCCCCCCCCCCCCACCTGGTTGGTTGATTAGTCAGGGGGTCCACGCAAAGAAATGATAACAGACGGCCTGTGAGGGACAGGGACAGACCATTGCCTCTGGAGTACAACCTGAACACTCATCAATTCAGGTGCACTGCAACTGTGCCACTTTTATTTCTTAACACTTCGATTGACGAGACATGCCCGTCCCTTGCCTTGCCACCCTCGTCTCAGTCTCTCCCTCCCCGTCTGATTGCAGCCGAACAAGTACTGACCGCGGCTGGCCCTTGCATGACCCCTGCAGAATGACCACTGACACGAGGCGGCCACACTAGACACGCCTGATTCATGAGCCGACTTTCATCTCCGTCCTGATAGATGGCTACAGCCATTACTTCCCCTGATTGTTCACACTGCTTGTCTCCCTCCACTCACTACCCAGGTAGCACTAAGCCCTCGTCACTGTCCACCACACAGAGCCGGGTGACCACGTACCGCGTGAAACTCACCACCACACAGAGCCGGGTGACCACTTGCCGCGTGAAACTCACCACCACACAGACAGGGGGACCACATGCCGCGTGAAACTCACCACCACACAGAGGGTGACCACTTGCCGCGTGAAACTCACCACCAAACAGAGGGTGACCACTTGCCGCATGTAACTCACCACAACACAGAGGGTGACCACATGCCGCGTGAAACTCACCACCACACAGAGGGTGACCACTTGCCGCGTGAAACTCACCACAACACAGACAGGGTGACCACTTGCCGCATGTAACTCACCACCAAACAGAGGGTGACCACTTGCCGCATGTAACTCACCACAACACAGACAGGGGGACCACATGCCGCGTGAAACTCACCACCAAACAGAGGGTGACCACTTGCCGCGTGAAACTCACCACAACACAGACAGGGGGACCACATGCCGCGTGAAACTCACCACCAAACAGAGGGTGACCACTTGCCGCGTGAAACTCACCACAACACAGACAGGGGGACCACATGCCGCGTGAAACTCACCACCAAACAGAGGGTGACCACTTGCTGCGTGAAACTCACCACAACACAGACAGGGTGACCACTTGCCGCATGTAACTCACCACCAAACAGAGGGTGACCACTTGCCGCATGTAACTCACCACAACACAGACAGGGTGACCACTTGCCGCATGTAACTCACCACCAAACAGAGGGTGACCACTTGCCGCATGTAACTCACCACAACACAGACAGGGGGACCACATGCCGCATGAAACTGACCACATGCCACGTGAAACTCATCACCACACAGAGGGTGACCACTTGCCGTATGTAACTCACCACAACACAGACAGGGGGACCACATGCCGCATGAAACTGACCACATGCCACGTGAAACTCATCACCACACAGAGGGTGACCACTTGCCGTATGTAACTCACCACAACACAGACAGGGGGACCACATGCCGCATGAAACTGACCACATGCCACGTGAAACTCATCACCACACAGACAGGGGGATCACTTTCCGTCAATGCAAACCGTGTCCTCTGTCACACAAAAATGCTGCCTCTCCGCACGCCGGACACCGGGCTTTCCTCTACCCCCCCCCCCCCCCGCCCCCCTCCCCCCACACCACCCCCACGTGCCACTTCCTCATCATGTTCCCCCGCGTGGAAGAGGCACAGAGTCCCATGACCCCAACAGACATGTGCACATGACAATCCCCAGCAGATACAGGGGCACACGACAATCCCCAGCAGATAAGGGGCACACGACAATCCCCAGCAGATACAGGGCACACGACAATCCCCAGCAGATACAGGGCACACACCAATCCCCAGCAGATACAGGAGCACACGACAATCCCCAACAGATACAGGGGCACACATCAATCTACAGCAGATACAGGGGCACATGACAATCCCCAGCAGATACATGGACACATGACAATCCCCAGCAGATACAGGGGCACACAACAATTCCCAGCAGATTCAGGGGCACACAACAATCCCCAGCAGATACACGGCACACGACAATCCCCAGCAGATACAGGGTACACACCAATCCCCAGCAGATACAGGGGCACACGACAATCCCCAGCACATACATGGGCACATGACAATCCCCAGTAGATACAGGGGCACATGACAATCCCCAGCAGATACATGGGCACATGACAATCCCCAGCAGATACATGGGCACACAACAATCCCCAGCAAATACAGGGGCACACAACAATCCCCAGCAGATACAGGGGCACATGACAATCACCAGCAGATACATGGGCACATTACAATCCCCAGCAGATACATGGGCACATGAATATCCCCAGCAGATACATGGGCACATGACAATCCCCAGCAGATACAGGGGCACACAACAATCCCCAACAGATATAGGGGCACACGACAATCCCCAGCAGATACAGGGGCACACGACAATCCCCAGCAGATACAGGGGCACATGACAAATCCCCAGCAGATACAGGGGCACACGCCAATCCCCAGCAGATACAGGGGCACATGGCAATCCCCAATCTACGTCTCGTGCTGGCCGTGGCCGGCTCTCATGAGTTCTACGAGGGTGGTGTCTTCACACGGAGCTGCGTCAGTCAGGGTTGATGATCAGTTTGTCGGTACGAAACTTCTTGTTTCTGTTGTATATGGTCCTGTGTGGATTTCACCGAGCAGGAATTGTAAAATTGGGCGGGCTTTCCCTGTGTGAGCATGTGTATTTGTGTACATGTGCACTTGAATGAATGAATGATACTTTATTTCTCAAGGATGGAAACAATAGGTGCACAGGCCTCTTTTCATGTTTGTCCTTGCTAAACTACAACATTAAAAGCAACATTAAAACAATATGTTAACAGCACAAAACAAGTGGCTACACCCACAGGTCACTTGTGTTACATTCCGATACAAGTTCCACAGTCACTGAAGATTACACACACACACAGCAAAATGACAGGTTTTTTTTTTTTTGTTGATGTTGTTGGGGGGGGGGGGGGGTTGCGATGTAAAGTGTGTTTATAGAAAGCGACTGCACGCTTAGGATACAGCTACTCATGTGTAGGAATTTAGTGAGCAAGCAAAACACTACGATAAAGAGAGATATTATGTAAAAACTAACGTAAAAACTAACAAGTGCAAAACGGAGGACCACAGGAAATCATTGACATGGCACTTTTGGACATATTATCTACGTTTCTTTCAAGTTTCCTCCCTGTGCACGTGCTTGGGTTTCCTCATGCATAAAACACTCTAAAAAAAAAAAACTAACTGTGAATCTATGGCTGCAAGTGTAAAAGAGTCTTATTATTTCATTGTAGCAAGTCTCTCACATTGATGTCTGCCTACCCTGGGCCCCTTCCACTAAAGAAACAATGTAGCAAGCCTCTCGCATTGATGTCTGCCGACCCTTGGCCCCTTCCACTAAAGAAACAATGTCAGCCAACAGACCCGAAAGCAGCAAAAGGCATAATTCCTCAGGGGCCAGTGCATTTGTGGGGGTTGATGAGGATCTATGCCTCTTGCAGCTGGGTGGGGCTGCCAGACGGAATGTGGATTTTGCAAAGCCTTGGTTCATGTTTGTGCCGCCCGACACGGAGTGCAGTTAGAAAGAGAGAAGGAGCCGGAGCGCGGGGTTTCTGCTGACCCGCACGGCTAGGCTACAGTCTGGGCATCAGTAACGTACTCTATCGCTGACCCGCACGGATGATTGATTGATTGATTGTACATTGCTTAACGTCCCGACAGCAACAAGGCTTTCTCAGGACGTGCCTGCACTGCTTGTGAAAAAAAACTAAACAGAACATTGAATGTATGTCGCCAGCCGGTCCAAAATGTTAAATAAACCTAAGAAACGGGGCCTAAATAAAGCTAAGACCATTTAGCAACACACATCCAATATCAAGAGCTATAGGCAGTGCAGACAGTAGGGAATGTTTTAAAAAGGCAAATACAGGTGAATGGACAAAGAGTAGACAGAAACACATGCCCCCAGAATTGAGAGGAAAACCCACCCTGTGGAGCTGACCAGGGTGACCCTGGGAACTAAAAAGTAGTTAACCCCACTGTTACGTGATGGAGTTGTAGTCGTAGTATAATAACCACACCACACCAGACGCACACACGTAAGGTTCTTTAAAATAACCCTCGTTCAGCTGCAACCCGTCACACGTGGCTTAAGGATGTAGACAATACTGGAGTAACAGTTCCAACAATATTTTAATTCAGCGATGCGATATCCACACAATGCATTCCCAAATACATCAACACTGATACAAAGTCTCTTCTGCAATGTCCACACTACGACACAACGTTTCTCACACAACGTACACCACACTGTTACGCTGTTTCTTTTACAATGTACACCCTAAACGGGCCACGTACCTACGATAACTGTGTGTCTCTACAACTGACAAATGCAAGACAATGTACGAACGTGCTTCCCCAGCACCAATCTTTTATAGTGCACTAATTTCTAGAATAATCTAGGAAAATCAACTCAACCAATCAAAATAATCTACGCAACTGAAACTCACAAACATCGATAAAACATGAACCCTCTAGAAAACAATAGGCTACAAAAATGTGGCTGCTCACTTCAGCCCCAAATCCTTTGTAAATGACATCTCACAAAAGTATGGTTGGAAACTTCGAGAACCTTCACAAAATTTCAATACACACAAGAAAAAGGCTGAACACTTCACGCACACAGTAAACAACTTGTGACCAAAAGAGCGGCTCACTCAGATACCGAGTTTCAAAAGGATGCCGACGCTTTGATGTTACACACACGAGGTCACTAGACAGAGCGCGATTTTGCTGTAACATTCTAGTCTATTCTCATAGTAACTACACAGTACAAAAATCGACCGCTTTTCTCCGTGTGACTTCGCTAGAAACTTCCGGAACAAACCTAGCACAATACAAAACAAATTCCGCTTTATGCGCGAACAAAAAAAAACATCCCACCGAAAAAGTACGTGAATCGTAACCATGATAGATCAAATAAATATCATCGTTTCCTACGATTAACACAACCACAATCGTAACACCCACCCAAGTCCCCCAGGGCAGACCCGGGTGGGGCACTGCCCCGCACGGCTAGGCTACAGTCTGGGCATCAGTAACGTACTCTATCGCTGACCCGCACGGCTAGGCTACAGTCTGGGCATCAGTAACGGCGCTACTCTATCGCTGACCCGCACGGCTAGGCTACAGTCTGGGCATCAGTGACATACTCTATCGCTGACCCGCACGGCTAGGCTACAGTCTGGGCATCAGTAACGTACTCTATCGCTGACCCGCACGGCTAGGCAACAGTCTGGGCATCAGTGACGGCGCTACTCTATCGCTGACCCGCACGGCTAGGCTACAGTCTGGGCATCAGTGACGTACTCTATCGCTGACCCGCACGGCTAGGCTACAGTCTGGGCATCAGTGACGTACTCTATCGCTGACCCGCACGGCTAGGCTACAGTCTGGGCATCAGTAACGTACTCTATCGCTGACCCGCACGGCTAGGCTACAGTCTGGGCATCAGTAACGGCGCTACTCTATCGCTGACCCGCACGGCTAGGCAACAGTCTGGGCATCAGTAACGTACTCTATCGCTGACCCGCACGGCTAGGCTACAGTCTGGGCATCAGTAACGGCGCTACTCTATCGCTGACCCGCACGGCTAGGCTACAGTCTGGGCATCAGTGACGTACTCTATCGCTGACCCGCACGGCTAGGCTACAGTCTGGGCATCAGTAACGTACTTTATCGCTGACCGGCACGGCTAGGCAACAGTTTGGGCATCAGTAACGGCGCTACTCTATCGATGACCCGCACGGCTAGGCTACAGTCTGGGCATCAGTGACGTACTCTATCGCTGACCCGCACGGCTAGGCTACAGTCTGGGCATCAGTAACGTACTCTATCGCTGACCCGCACGGCTAGGCAACAGTCTGGGCATCAGTGACGTACTCTATCGCTGACCCGCACGGCTAGGCTACAGTCTGGGCATCAGTGACGTACTCTATCGCTGACCCGCACGGCTAGGCAACAGTCTGGGCATCAGTGACGTACTCTATCGCTGACCCGCACGGCTAGGCTACAGTCTGTGCATCAGTAACGTACTCTGTCGCTGACCCGCACGGCTAGGCTACAGTCTGTGCATCAGTAACGTACTCTGTCGCTGACCCGCACGGCTAGGCAACAGTCTGGGCATCAGTAACGTACTCTATCGCTGACCCGCACGGCTAGGCTACAGTCTGTGCATCAGTAACGGCGCTACTCTATCGCTGACCCGCACGGCTAGGCTAGTCTGGGCATCAGTAACGTACTCTATCGCTGACCCGCACGGCTAGGCTACAGTCTGGACATCAGTAACGGCACTACTCTATCGCTGACCCGCACGGCTAGGCTACAGTCTGGACATCAGTAACGGCGCTACTCTATCGCTGACCCGCACGGCTAGGCTACAGTCTGGACATCAGTAACGGCACTACTCTATCGCTGACCACCACGGCTTGGCTACAGTCAGTAACTGTCGCTGACTCGCACGGCTTGGCTTGCGCCAAGCTAATCTTGTACCACCCTTGAACTATCATGGTCGATCCGTCTCAGCACACACGGGGGCAACATGGAGACCTCTTTCGCCCATCACAACCCGTCTGCAGGAGAAACAGACCTTCATGTCCCTCGGCACACACGGGGGCTGCATGGAGATCGAAGCGCCTTTTGATTTGCAACTGTGAGCTGGCTTCGAGCAGATAAAACCATGGGGCAAACACTTAAGAACAGACAATGTTAGCAGGAAGAGTTGTATAGTAAGCAGCTAACAGTAAATCTAAGTAGGAAGCATTACAGTAATCCCATTGTGGTAAATAAGCACTATTTGCACTATTTGTCACTCTGTACATGTACGTGTTGACATTCAAATCAGGTCACTATCTGACCAAGCAAGTCACGGTGTGACCACTGGCAAGCAAGTTATTGTCTGACCAAGCAAGTCACTGTCTGACCACTGGCAAGCAAGTCACTGTCTGACAAAGCAAGCCAATGTCTGACAACTGGCAAGCAAGCCTGACCAAGCAAGTCATTGTCTGACCACTGGCAAGCAAGTCTGTCTGACCAAGCAAGTCACTGTCTGACCACTGGCAAGCAAGTCTGTCTAACCAAGCAAGTCGCTGTCTGACCACTGGCAAGCAAGTCTGTCTGACCAAGCATGTCACTGTCTGACCACTGGCAAGTAAGTCACTATCTGACCAAGCAAGTCACTCTTTGGATAAGCAAGTCAATGTCTGACCAAGCAAGTCACTGTCTGACCACTGCCAAGCATGTCACTGTCTGACCACCGGCCGGCAAGTCTTTCTGACCAAGCAAGTCACTGTCTGACCACTGCCAAGCAAGTCACTGTCTGACCACCGGCCAGCAAGTCTGTCTGACCAAGCAAGTCACTGTCTGACCACTGGCCGGCAAGTCTGACCAAGCAAGTCTGTCTGACCAAGCAAGTCACAGTCTGACCACTGGCAAGCAAGTCTGTCTGACCAAGCAAGTCACTGTCTGACCACTGGCAAGCAAGTCAGTCTGACCAAGCAAGTCACTGTCTGCGCACTGGCAAGCAAGTCACTATCTGACCAAGCAAGTCACTCTTTGGATAAGCAAGTTAATGTCTGACCAAGCAAGTCACTGTCTGACCACTGCAAAGCAAGTCACTGTCTGACCACTGGCCAGCAAGTCACTGTGTGAACACCGACAAGCAAGTCACTGTGTGACCATGCCAACTGTGGTGTCCACTTCAATAGTGCTGAAGGTCGTGTCAACAACTGGTTGTGTGCGCTGGTCTGTCATTTTTGGACCTTGCTGCCTACAGTTGGTTGTACATAGCTTAACGTCCCGACAGCAACAAGACTTTCTCAGAGAGAGAGAGAGAGAGAGAGAGAGAGAGAGAGAGAGAGAGAGAGAGAGAGAGAGAGAGAGAGAGTATTTTGGACTATATTCAAATCCAACAGCTGTCAGATATAATATTTACCAATATAGGGAGGGGCGTGACAGTGGGGGAGTTTTTGTCTGGTTGTCTCCTGCCATTGCTGCTCTGATCTGCGCAGCACTCGAAGGAGACAATCAGTGTCACACACACACACACACACTGATTTGAGTTGCGAGGGCTGCAGTGCTGTAGGATTGCCACACTGTCACACTGACCGAGTCTGGCTGCCGACGCCACAATCAATATCTGCTGACCCAGTTGCAACACGCATTTCAGTGCGCAAGACACTTGCAAACCTGCCTGTCTCCCTCATGTCTTCCAGTCTCAACAAGTGAAATCATCACTCCCCACATTTCAGTGCGCGTGCACGCACACACACACACTGGTGGCGGTGTCTGCAGTTTGCAGTGACTACTGTTCTTGTTCTTTCATCGGTTGATATTTGGTTGGTTGGTTGGCTGGTTCGTTGGTTGGTTTGTAGGGTGCTCCTCATTTCTGTTGCGGTCAGTGATTTTTCTTTTTGTTGCGTGTATGACCTGTTTTATTGGTGGTGTTGCGGTTGTATGTGTGAATTGTTCGTTTGTTGTTACTGTTGTTGATGGAAGGGGAGACGGGGGGGAGGGGGGGGGGCAGATAAGTAACTTCTCAACAAGATCTAACCAGCATCAGCAAACTGCCAACATCTAACTTCCCAACAAGATAATAATAATAATAATAATAATAATAATAATAATAATAATAATAATAATAATAATAATAATAATAATAATAATAATAATACAGCGCTTTTCTATAGCGTCCTTCCCCACGTACGTAGGGTCGGAACGCTTTACATATGATTTTAAACGCACACAAAAACTATAAATCACAACAAAAAGAAACAGTTGAGGCATACTAACCACAGTCTTTCACACAACACACACATTCTGTCTACAATAACATCATCCAAAATCACGTGATGGGAGGCAAAGCAAATTAACACTGATATGCCGAATTGAAAAGATACGTTTTCAGGTTGGTTTTAAAGACAGTGTCGGGGACTGACGGACATGGGGAGGTAGCGGGGTTCCACACATGAGGGACCTGGTACTGAAAAGAACCAGCACCTGCAGTCTTCAAGTTTATTCTCGGTTGGATTGATTGATTGTACATTGCTTAACGTCCCGACAGCAACAAGGCTTTCTCAGGACGTGCCTGCACTGCTTGTGAAAAAACAATAAACAGAATATTGAATGTACGTCGCCCGCCGGTCCAATACCTTAAATAAACCTACGACATGGGGCATAAATAAAGCCAAGACCATTTAGTAACACACATCCAATACCAAGAGCTACAGGCAGCGCAGACAGTAGGGAGAGTTTTAAAAAGGCAAATACAGGTGAATGGACCAAGGGTAGACAGAACCACATGCCCCAGAATACAGAAGAAACCCCACCCTGTGAGGCTGACCAGGGTGACCCTGGGAACTAAAAAGTAGTTACCCCACCCAAGTCCCCCAGGGCAGACCCGGGTGGGGGTATTTTCGGTTGGACCAGTAATTTCTGGGAACAAGAACGTAGGCTACGGGAAGGGTTATGAGAGCAGAGACTGGAGGAGAGGTACAGGGGGAGCTAGATCTAACAACAAGATCTAACCATCAGCAAACTGCCGACATCTAACCGACAAACAATGCGAAAATAGGAAACGTACAATAGACCGCTACCGCTATCACATATACACGGTGTGCTAGAAATGTTGATCAGGAAACACCCTGAAACAAAGCGCGGTGTCTGATATTGATAGACGTTGTCCAACTCGCTACTGGTCGTATTACATGGGTTTTTAAATACACAGTGTGCCATAAACGTTGATCAGGAAACACCCTGAAAACAAAGCGCGGTGTCTCACATCGATAGTCTTTGTCCAACTCGCTACTA
The DNA here is from genome assembly GCA_036245525.1 of Semisulcospira habei. NCBI lineage: Eukaryota > Metazoa > Mollusca > Gastropoda > Semisulcospiridae > Semisulcospira > Semisulcospira habei. The sequence goes on from BTPG01000007.1 coordinate 2,716,861, forward strand.
TCTGCAAGGGACACAGAGTCTGATGACACCTGTGTCTGCGTGGAGAATGTATGGCTCTTGTCGGTAAGGAAGGATGCAATGCACTTGTGTCTGTCCCTCGACAGTAGTGGTATGTTATTAGGGTACAGAAGCTGTAAGTACGGCTGTACTCACAGTCTTTGTGTGCCACGCTGGTCGAGTTTGTCAAGAAAGCAGGCCGATCAATTACATAGTGGGCCGACAGACATACCGACACACAGCGCAGACTGGCGCAATAGCACATGTACCAGGGATCTCGAAGACCCACCACCGCCGTAACTGTTCTAAGATACACTTCTGTAACAGACGGTTATGAAACGCTACACACAGGTCTAGCTATGGCTCATTAACTCATTGTACCCCAGACACACCACTTGAAGACAACATCGTATTCGAGTTAGCCTTTGCCAGTGGGTACCGGACCCTCGGGGTGACGAGAGCCACTGGCAAAGCCTAACTTTTAACTCATTCTAGCCCAGACACACAACAGCAAGATAAGGATCGACCATGATAGTTCAAGGGTGATGCCAGAATAGCTTGGCGCCTATGGGCGCCAAGCTATTCTGGCCTCACCCTTGAACTATCATGGTCCATCTGTGTCCTGCACTGCACTCTTCAGAGGACAACGGCAACATTTGGGGATTTCGGTCTTTGGGTACAAGCAGTTTAGACACAGGCCAATCCAGTTCAGCACACGTCGTCTGTATATCAAGTAACCTGACAAGGACTCCACTCCGTTCTACATATACACAGGCCAATCCAGTTCAGCACACGTCGTCTGTATATCAAGTAACCTGACAAGGACTCCACTCCGTTCTACATATACACAGGCCAATCCAGTTCAGCACACGTCGTCTGTATATCAAGTAACCTGACAAGGACTCCACTCCGTTCTAGATACACAACGCTATCAGTGAAAGAAACAGCTAAAAATAGACTGACACGCTAAGGGCAGCACAGACTAAGTAAGTGCGATTACGCGTGTGATTTTGCTGCGTGTCCAAACTACCGTTAAAGTTCATTAGGTGTGTGGATAAGGCATAACAAACACAACTGGTGCTGACAAGTGTCTTCCGATGTATGTGTAATGGTGCATTCAGCCTCGCCCCACTACAGCGGGAGATGGATCAATCAGAATCATTCAAGACTAGTGCCAGATGATTATCTTCTGTTTTTCTTTCACATGACACCCTAGCGGCAACAGTTTTACTACATAGTGCCAGATTAGCTTGGCGACATCAGGGTCCACGCTAATGGACACTGGGGCGGTCCGTGGCGCAGTGGTTAAGGCGGCTGCCACCAATGCTAAAGGTACGAGGTTCGATAACGGGTTCCGGCGTCGGACTTTTCTCCTCTAGTAAGTGTCATCGTTAATTCGGGCGGACCGTCGGGGGTTCTTTCTCCGGGTACTCGGGCTCTTCCTCCCCCTCCCCTATGGTACAGGTTTCAGGCCACTTTATAAAATTTCAAATATAAGCGATCAAAATTTTCGAAAACCTCAGTAGCTGAGCTGACCCTTCGCACCACGTGAATGTCCTGTGTTTGTCTTGTACTGTGTTTGTCTTCAGAGTGAATGCGTGTGTGTGTCACGTGAGCGTGCGTGTTGGGTGCAGTTCGCGGCGCTTTGAGCGATTCGCAGAATTGGGAAAAGCGCCTATAATTATAATAACCGGTATTATTATTAATTCGGCACAACTCTTAAACTATCACGGTCGATCCGTCTCCTGTAAATGGTAGTCATTTAGTGACACCTTCAACGTGTAGGACATGCAGCCTGCAGGTTACAATGGGTTAAAGGCATAATCCAGAACACTTAGTGTCATCAGTAATTATAATCCAGAACACTTAGTGTCATCAGTAATTATAATCCAGATCACTTAGAGTCATCAGTAATTATAATCCAGAACACTTAGAGTCATCAGTAATTATAATCCAGAACACTTAGTGTCATCAGTAATTATAATCCAGAACACTTAGTGTCATCAGTAATTATAATCCAGAACACTTAGTGTCATCAGTAACTATAATCCAGAACACTTAGTGTCATCAGTAATTATAATCCAGAACACTTAGTGTCATCAGTAATTATAATCCAGAACACTTAGTGTCATCAGTAATTATAATCCAGAACACTTAGTGTCATCAGTAATTATAATCCAGAACACTTAGTGTCATCAGTAATTATAATCCAGAACACTTAGTGTCATCAGTAATTATAATCCAGAACACTTAGTGTCATCAGTAATTATAATCCAGAACACTTAGTGTCATCAGTAATTATAATCCAGAACACTTAGTGTCATCAGTCATTATAATCCAGAACACTTAGTGTCATCAGTAATTATAATCCATGATTGATTGTACATTGCTTAACGTCCCGACAGCAACAAGGCTTTCTCAGGACGTGCCTGCACTGCTTTTGAAAGAAAAAAAAACTAAACAGAAAATTGAATGTATGTCGCCAGCCGGTCAAATACGTTAAATAAACCTACAACATGGGGCCTAAATAAAGCTAAGACTGTCTAGCAACACACATCCAACATCAAGAGCTACAGGCAGTGCAGACAGTTGGGAGAGTTTTAAAAAGACAAATACAGGTGAATGGACCAAGGGTAGACAGAAACACATGCCCCAGAATAGAAAGGAAACCCACCCTGTGGGGCTGACCAGGGTGACCCTGGGAACTAAAAAGTACCTAACCCCACCCAAGTCTCCCAGGGCAGACCCGGGTGGGGGAATTATAATCCAGAACACTTATACCCTGCAGCTGCACACAGCCTCATACCCTGCAGCTGCACACAGCCTGATACCCTGCAGTTGCACACAGCCTTATACCCTGCAGCTGCACACAGCCTTATACCCTGCAACTGCACACAGCCTTATACCCTGTAATCCAGACCAAAAAGGTGACTGCCAAGCGTGTGAAATGCAAAGAAGTACCCAACGGAGAAAGAAACTCAGCCTACTTCGTGCCCAAGGGTACTCCCCGTTCGTTCTCTCTCTCTCTCTCTCTTTCTCTCTCTCCCCCCCCCCCCCTCTCTCTCTCTCTCTCGCTGTCTCTCTTCTCTCTCTCTCTCCCCGGCCTCACACACGCGCATTTACTTTTGCTCGCTCCTGCGCGCGCTTACACACACTCTTGTCTCTCGTGTTTAGTTTCTCTCGGAGTCTTTCTCTTACGATTTTTTTCTTTGACGTCATTTTTACTTTTGTTCTTCCTTTCCTTTTCTTTTCTTTTTCTTTTTTTTTTTTTTTTTTTTTTTTTTTTTTTTTTTTTTTTTTACGTCACCTTCAGTTGCCACATTCCTTCTGCATCTGAAGATAAGTAGCGGCTAATGTCTCTGTTTGTTTGTCTATTTTGACAAAGGGTATTTACCCGAAATATTAATAAATTGTGTTGTACCGTTTTTTCTAAGCGTGTTTCTTTCTCCGTTGGGTACTTCTTATACCCTGTAGCTGCACACAGCCTTATACCCTGCAGCTGCACACAGCCTGATACCCTGCAGTTGCACACAGCCTTATACCCTGCAGCTGCACACAGCCTGATACCCTGCAGTTGCACACAGCCTTATACCCTGCAGCTGCACACAGCCTTATACCCTGCAGCTGCACACAGCCTTATACCCTGCAGCTGCACACAGCCTGATACCCTGCAGTTGCACACAGCCTTATACCCTGCAGCTGCACACAGCCTTATACCCTGCAGCTGCACACAGCCTTATACCCTGCAGCTGCACACAGCCTTATACCCTGCAGCTGCACACAGCCTTATACCCTGCAGCTGCAGGAGCTGATGAGAATCTATGCCTCTTGCTGGGATAGCTGAAACTTATTTAGATCCTCCGGCGAAGGAAGTCAGCGGGTTGTAGTCTACGGCTGCGTGAAGGAGAGAAAAACTGTGGACGAGGTGCCGTTTGACAAAAATCCAGACCCGTCTGCTGATCGATTGTCATACGCCCCACACCCTCACGCCTCGCCTGGCGGACACAGACGTAAAAGACACCATGCAACGGACACAGATTCAAATCAGCATCTCTGACTTGTGGGGGGGGGGGGGGGGGACTGACTTCAAGTGCGAGTGTATTGGCGGCGTCCAAAATCTATAGCGTCGCCCCCATCACTGGCAGGAGAGTGTGTTGGGGGGGGGGGGGGGCGGAGGGGAGGGCGCGCGGTGCTGGAATGATCAGTGAAGATACAAGGTGTGTGTGTGTGGGGGGGGGGGGGGGGGGGGGCTGTGAAGCAAAACACGATCAATGGCGAGGACACCAGCATCACTTCCCCCTTCCCCACCTAAACCCCAGTGTCTAGCGGTCAGTGAACCGGCCAACCTGTTGGTGCTTGATGCCTTTAAACATCCCTGCCCTCCTCCCATAGGGACAGACTAGAGCAGTACACTGTGCATGTGACCTAGGCTTGTGTGACAGTGGCTTGTGTGACAGTGGCTTGACCCAAAGCTGCTACAGGCAAACCTGTGTAAAGTGAACACCCAGGAGACCATCAATAAGTGGTCGCCTTAGACAGGTTCTGTAAGTAACAGAAAGAAGACAGTGGATGGTCTGCTGAGACAGTTGGTCACCTCATACAGGTGGTCGCCTTAACAGGTTTGACTGACTGAAACAGTAAATATACCAGGTGTGGGTAACCACATACTACAGTTGGACACACCGCGCACGCTGAACTGGACACACTGTAGGAGTACCCCATTATGGCAATGTGTGTAATATACCACATACTACAGCAGGACACACCGCGCACGCTGAACTGGACACACTGTAGGAGTACCCCATTATGGCAATGTGTGTAATATACCACATACTACAGTTGGACACAACGTGCATGCTAAACTGGACACTGTACCATTATGGCAATGCGTGTAATACACCACATACTACAACAGGACACACCGCGCACGCTGAATTGCACACTGTAGGAGTACCCTATTATGGCAATGTGTGTAATATACCCAGCAGGTTACCACATACTACCTGGTACACTCAGACATACCAGGCATGCTGAACTGGAGACACTGTAGATATATGGTGCATTGCAATGTGTGTAACATTCCTGAGGTGGGTAACCAGCCATTAGATCAATGGCCACAAACATTATCAACCGTTTACAGCAATACATTCAGCATTAAATCCAATTATCTACTTGAACACTGAAGACTAAGTGTACTGAACTACTGCGTAGCTAGCTAGTCCTTATCTGTGCTGAACTATTGCATAGCTAGCTAGAGCCCTTATCTGTGCTGAACTATTGCATAGCTAGCTAGAGTCCTTAACTGTACTGAACTATTGCATAGCTAGCTAGAGTCCGCAACTGCACTGAACTACTGCATAGCTAGCTAGAGTCCGTAACTGTACTAAACTATTGCATTGCATAGCTAGCTAAAGTCCTTAACTGTACTGAACTATCACGTAGCTAGCTAGAGTCCTTAACTGCACTGAACTATTGCATAGCTAGCTAGAGTCCTTAACTGCACTGAACTATCACGTAGCTAGCTAGAGTCCTTAACTGCAGTGAACTATCGCATAGCTAGCTATAGTCCTTAACTGTACTGAACTATCACGTAGCTAGCTAGAGTCCTTAACTGCACCAAACTATCGCATAGCTAGTTATAGTCTTTAACTGTACTGAACCATCGCATAGCTAGTCATAGTCTTTAACTGTATTGAACTATTGCATAGCTAGCTAGAGTCCTTAACTGTAGTGAACTATCACGTAGCTAGCTAGAGTCCTTAACTGCACTGAACTATTGCATAGCTAGCTAGAGTCCTTAAATGCACTGAACTATTGCATAGCTAGCTAGAGTCCTTAACTGCACTGAACTATCACGTAGCTAGCTAGAGTCCTTAACTGCACTAAACTATTGCATAGCTAGCTATAGTCCTTAACTGTACTGAACTATCACGTAGCTAGCTAGAGTCCTTAACTGCACCAAACTATCGCATAGCTAGTTATAGTCTTTAACTGTACTGAACCATCGCATAGCTAGTCATAGTCTTTAACTGTATTGAACTATTGCATAGCTAGCTAGAGTCCTTAACTGTAGTGAACTATCACGTAGCTAGCTAGAGTCCTTAACTGCACTGAACTATTGCATAGCTAGCTAGAGTCCTTAAATGCACTGAACTATTGCATAGCTAGCTAGAGTCCTTAACTGCAGTGAACTATCACGTAGCTAGCTAGAGTCCTTAACTGCACTAAACTATTGCATAGCTAGCTAGAGTCCTTAACTGTACTGAACTACTACATAGCTAGCTTGAGTCCTTAACTGTACTGAACTATCACGTAGCTAGCTAGAGTCCTTAACTGCACTGAACTATCATGAAGCTAGCTAGAGTCCTTAACTGTACTGAACTATCACGAAGCTAGCTAGAGTCCTTAACTGCACTAAACTATTGCATAGCTAGCTAGAGTCCTTAACTGTACTGAACTATCACGAAGCTAGCTAGAGTCCTTAACTGCACTAAACTATTGCATAGCTAGCTAGAGTCCTTAACTGCACTAAACTATTGCATAGCTAGCTAGAGTCCTTAACTGCACTAAACTATTGCATAGCTAGCTAGAGTCCTTAACTGTACTGAACTATCACGAAGCTAGCTAGAGTCCTTAACTGCACTAAACTATTGCATAGCTAGCTAGAGTCCTTAACTGCACTAAACTATTGCATAGCTAGCTAGAGTCCTTAACTGAACTGAACTATTGCATAGCTAGCTAGAGTCCTTAACTGCACTAAACTATTGCATAGCTAGCTAGAGTCCTTAACTGAACTGAACTATTGCATAGCTAGCTAGAGTCCTTATCTGTGCTGAACTATTGCATAGCTAGCTAGAGTCCTTAACTGTACTGAACTATTGCATAGCTAGCTAGAGTCCTTAACTGCACTAAACTATTGCATAGGTAGCTAGAATCCTTAACTGTGAGACCTCCTCTGGCTTTCACTGGTTGTCTATGTGGAAAATCCAGGGAGAAAACCAGTGAATCTCTGAAAAGGTAACCAGTGTTCCTGGGGGCTGCAACCTGGTTTGCAAGACACAGACCGGTGACTGACCTGATTGCATGTACACCTCTCCCTCCCCACCTCCCCCCGCCAATCTGCTGTGAGGAAAAGCACCCAGTATTGATTAGCTAGCAAGAGAGGCATGTCGATTCCAGGGACCACAATAGACTGCATGTCTGCCTTCCTTGATACTATATGTGGCAGGGAGCAAGCAAAAACGCTTAGCTCTAGTCATCTGCAAAAGGCGAAGATCCTCATGAGCACCCCACAGATGCAGGGGCTCGTAAATATCTATGCCACGTGCAATAGATAATGGCATAATAATAATTATTATTGTTATTTACATGACACTATCCTTATAAACAAGGCAACTGTCACCTAAGCTGATGGATGTAAAAATACTACTTGTACTAATAATAATAATACACACAAAAAACTAGCAAAGATTGTCAGCGGTTTGTCTTGTGACAAATATCCCGTGTATGCACGAGGTCACGTGCAATCATAAGGAAAGCGTTTTGCACAGAGTTTTAGGCGGGAGTTCAGTCTAACCGAGGCCGAGAGCAGTTAGTACGGGCTATGCCGTCAGCAAGGACGGTTGTATGTGGAATACCCTAGCCGTATTCCAAGACGCTGAGACCTAGATTTCACGTATGCTTATGCATTATTGAGAGTTACGGAGTTACTGGTAATATGCGTTAGAGTAGCGTAGTTTGGTTGTGTATCGCGGATATGGTTTAGTTTGGTTGGTTTTGAATTTGTGGAGATATCTGGTGATTTGTCTAGTTAGTTATTTACCGACAGGGATAGTTAAAGAATGTGAGATGTGTATACCTAAATGATTGGTTTAAGTGTAGTCAGTCTTTTCCACATTATGAAATAATGTATGGCGAGAGTGTCATGTTATAGTCTTTTAGTGTAGTGACAGTTATGGTGTGTTGCGATAATGGTTGGTGTTTGAAGCACGTGGGTGTGAATGAACGTGTAAGTTATTTGTATTAGCCAGGTTACGTAAGGTACCTCATGTTATCCACGTTGTGTGTGTGTTGCAAGTGTTATGATGTCAGGACTTTGTGTACAGAGTTCTTGTGTGGAGCGACGTGACGCCGAGATGTCAGTCAACGGAGGCTGTCGCCAGAGGGACCTATTGTATGGTCTTTTCATCACTCGAGGAGTGAGCAACCGGAGCCTAGACACCCGGGGCATCAGAGACTGCACTACGGGAGCGAGTCAGGAGGACGTCCACGGTACGAGAAGTGGGGGACTACTCAGATGCGTGCGACGCGAGAAATTACCTGCCTAGACATGCAAAGACAGAACGTTACAGAACCATAACACCAGTGAAACAGGCTGGATTATGAGGACAATTACCTAGCCTGGCTTTTACGTTGTGTATGTGGTGTTGATGTGCTTGTAGCGAGAAGTGTGTGGTGTAAAGAATCTTTTGAGTTTACGTTATTTGTTTTGTTAAGAGTAAAAGGGCCTAGAAGAAAGAGAAATAGTGTTTGAGTTGTACCGCGTGAATGTGCCCGTCTGAGTTAGTGATGGTGCATGCGTCTGTTGTGCTGTAAGTCTGTACATGCGACTGGGGAGTGTGTGTGCATTACAGAATCATTGTATATAGTTATACACTGACACTTTCACCATGCACTACTTCCACACTGTCACTTCAGCAATGCAAACAAACGGAAATTCCCATCATGGCCTCTAAAAGTAAGAATGGTACAGATCAGCAGCATTATATCAAATACAGGTATGTTCATGCACGCCAGCTTATTGCCAAATCTGTAACATAGTTAGGCCTCCACATCTACAAGTTAACAGTCAAAAACACAGTAACATGGTCAGGCTTTCACTACTACCAGTAAACACAGTCAGGGACACAGTAACATGGTCAGGCTTTCACTACTACCAGTAAACACAGTCAGGGACACAGTAACATGGTCAGGCTTTCACTACTACCAGTAAACACAGTCAGGGACACAGTAACATGGTCAGGCTTTCACTACTACCAGTAAACACAGTCAGGGACACAGTAAGATAGTAAGGCCTTCATCCCTACCAGTAAACACAGGAACACAGTAACATAGTCAGGCCTTCTCACCTACCAGTAAACACAGCCAAGAACACAGTAACATGGCCAGGCCTTCACCCCTACCAGTAACCACAGTCAGGAACATCATCAGGCCTTCTCACCTACCAGTGAACAGTCAGGACACAGTAACATAGTCAGGCCTTCACCCCTACCAGTAAACACAATCAGGGACACAGTAACATAGTCAGGTCTTCACCCTTACCAGTAAACATAGTCAGGAACACAGTAACATGGCCAGGCCTTCTCACCTACCAGTACACACAGTCAGGGACACAGTAACATAGTCAGGCCTTCACCCCTACCAGTAAACACAGTCAGGGACACAGTAACATAGTCAGGTCTTCACCCCTACCAGTAAACACAGTCAGGGACACAGTAACATGGTCAGGCCTTCTCACCTACCAGTAAACACAGTCAGGGACGCAGTAACATAGTCAGGTCTTCACCCCTACCAGTAAACACAGTCAGGAACACAGTAACATGGCCAGGCCTTCTCACCTACCAGTAAACACAGTCAGGGACACAGTAACATAGTCAGGTCTTCACCCCTACCAGTAAACACAGTCAGGGACACAGTAACATGGCCAGGCCTTCACCCCTACCAGTAAACACAGTCAGGAACATCATCAGGCCTTCTCACCTACCAGTAAACACAGTCAGGGACACAGTAACAGTCAGGCCTTCACCCCTACCAGTAAACACAGTCAGGGACACAGTAACATAGTCAGGTCTTCACCCCTACCAGTAAACACAGTCAGGAACACAGTAACATGGCCAGGCCTTCTCACCTACCAGTAAACACAGTCAGGGACACAGTAACATAGTCAGGTCTTCACCCCTACCAGTAAACACAGTCAGGAACATCATCAGGCCTTCACACTGACCAGTAAACACAGTCAGGAACACAGTAACATGGCCAGGCCTTCACACCTACCGGTAAACACAGTCGGGAACACAGTAACATGGCCAGGCCTTCACTCCTACCAGTAAACACAGTCATGAACATGGTGACATAGTCAGGTCTTCACCCCTACTGGTAAACACAGTCAGGAACACAGTAACATAGTCAGGCCTTCACTCCTACCAGTAAACACAGTCAGGAATACAGTAACACAGTCAGGAACATCATCAGGCCTTCACACCTACCAGTAAACACAGGAACACAGTAACATGGCCAGGCCTTCACACCTACCGGTAAACACAGTCAGGGACACAGTAACATAGTCAGGTCTTCACCCCTACCAGTAAACACAGTCAGGGACACAGTAACATGGTCAGGCCTTCACGCCTACCAGTAAAGACAGTCAGGAACACGGTAACATAGTCAGGCCTTCACCCCTACCAGTAACCACAGTCAGGAACACCATCAGGCCTTCTCACCTACCAGTGAACAGTCAGGGACACAGTAACATAGTCAGGCCTTCACCCCTACCAGTAAACACAATCAGGGACACAGTAACATAATCAGGTCTTCACCCCTACCAGTAAACATAGTCAGGAACACAGTAACATGGCCAGGCCTTCTCACCTACCAGTACACACAGTCAGGGACACAGTAACATAGTCAGGCCTTCACCCCTACCAGTAAACACAGTCAGGGACACAGTAACATAGTCAGGTCTTCACCCCTACCAGTAAACACAGTCAGGGACACAGTAACATGGTCAGGCCTTCTCACCTACCAGTAAACACAGTCAGGGACACAGTAACATAGTCAGGTCTTCACCCCTACCAGTAAACACAGTCAGGAACACAGTAACATGGCCAGGCCTTCTCACCTACCAGTAAACACAGTCAGGGACACAGTAACATAGTCAGGTCTTCACCCCTACCAGTAAACACAGTCAGGGACACAGTAACATGGCCAGGCCTTCACCCCTACCAGTAAACACAGTCAGGAACATCATCAGGCCTTCTCGCCTACCAGTAAACACAGTCAGGGACACAGTAACATAGTCAGGTCTTCACCCTTACCAGTAAACATAGTCAGGAACACAGTAACATGGCCAGGCCTTCTCACCTACCAGTACACACAGTCAGGGACACAGTAACATAGTCAGGCCTTCACCCCTACCAGTAAACACAATCAGGGACACAGTAACATAGTCAGGTCTTCACCCCTACCAGTAAACACAGTCAGGGACACAGTAACATGGTCAGGCCTTCTCACCTACCAGTAAACACAGTCAGGGACACAGTAACATAGTCAGGTCTTCACCCCTACCAGTAAACACAGTCAGGAACACAGTAACATGGCCAGGCCTTCTCACCTACCAGTAAACACAGTCAGGGACACAGTAACATAGTCAGGTCTTCACCCCTACCAGTAAACACAGTCAGGGACACAGTAACATGGCCAGGCCTTCACCCCTACCAGTAAACACAGTCAGGAACATCATCAGGCCTTCTCACCTACCAGTAAACACAGTCAGGGACACAGTAACAGTCAGGCCTTCACCCCTACCAGTAAACACAGTCAGGGACACAGTAACATAGTCAGGTCTTCACCCCTACCAGTAAACACAGTCAGGGACACAGTAACATGGTCAGGCCTTCTCACCTACCAGTAAACACAGTCAGGGACACAGTAACATAGTCAGGTCTTCACCCCTACCAGTAAACACAGTCAGGAACACAGTAACATGGCCAGGCCTTCTCACCTACCAGTAAACACAGTCAGGGACACAGTAACATAGTCAGGTCTTCACCCCTACCAGTAAACACAGTCAGGGACACAGTAACATGGCCAGGCCTTCACCCCTACCAGTAAACACAGTCAGGAACATCATCAGGCCTTCTCACCTACCAGTAAACACAGTCAGGGACACAGTAACAGTCAGGCCTTCACCCCTACCAGTAAACACAGTCAGGGACACAGTAACATAGTCAGGTCTTCACCCCTACCAGTAAACACAGTCAGGAACACAGTAACATGGCCAGGCCTTCTCACCTACCAGTAAACACAGTCAGGGACACAGTAACATAGTCAGGTCTTCACCCCTACCAGTAAACACAGTCAGGAACATCATCAGGCTTTCACACTGACCAGTAAACACAGTCAGGAACACAGTAACATGGCCAGGCCTTCACACCTACCGGTAAACACAGTCAGGAACACAGTAACATGGCCAGGCCTTCACTCCTACCAGTAAACACAGTCATGAACACGGTAACATAGTCAGGTCTTCACCCCTACTGGTAAACACAGTCAGGAACACAGTAACATAGTCAGGCCTTCACTCCTACCAGTAAACACAGTCAGGAACACAGTAACACAGTCAGGAACATCATCAGGCCTTCACACCTACCAGTAAACACAGGAACACAGTAACATGGCCAGACCTTCACACCTACCGGTAAACACAGTCAGGGACACAGTAACATAGTCAGGTCTTCACCCCTACCAGTAAACACAGTCAGGGACACAGTAACATGGTCAGGCCTTCACCCCTACCAGTAAAGACAGTCAGGAACATGGTAACATAGTCAGGCCTTCACCCCTACCAGTAAACACAGTCAGGGACACAATAACATAGTCAGGCCTGCACCCCTACCAGTAAACACAGTCAGGGACACAGTAACATAGTCAGGCCTTCACCCCTACCAGTAAACAGTCAGGGACACAATAACATAGTCAGGCCTTCACCCCTACCAGTAAACACAGTCAGGGACACAGTAACATAGTCAGGCCTTCACCCCTACCAGTAAACACAGTCAGGAACATCATCAGGCTTTCACACTTACCAGTAAACACAGTCAGGAACACAGTAACATGGCCAGGCCTTCACACCTACCGGTAAACACAGTCAGGGACACAGTAACATGGTCAGGCCTTCACCCCTACCGGTAAACACAGTCAGGAACACAGTAACATGGATAGGCCTTCACTCCTACCAGTAAATAGTCATGAACACGGTAACGTAGTCAAGTCTTCACCCCTACTGGTAAACAGTCAGGAACACAGTAACATAGTCAGGCCTTCACTCCTACCAGTAAACACAGTCAGGAACACAGTAACACAGTCAGGAACATCATCAGGCCTTCACACCTACCGGTAAACACAGTCAGGGACACAGTAACATAGTCAGGCCTTCACCCCTACCAGTAAACACAGTCAGGAACACAGTAACACAGTCAGGAACATGGCCAGGCCTTCACACTTACCAGTAAACACAGTCAGGAACACAGTAACATGGCCAGGCCTTCACACCTACCGGTAAACACAGTCAGGGACACAGTAACATGGTCAGGCCTTCACCCCTACCGATAAACACAGTCAGGAACACAGTAACATGGCCAGGCCTTCACTCCTACCAGTAAACACAGTCATGAACACGGTAACATAGTCAGGTCTTCACCCCTACTGGTAAACACAGTCAGGAACACAGTAACATAATCAGGCCTTCACTCCTACCAGTAAACACAGTCAGGAACACAGTAACACAGTCAGGAACATCATCAGGCCTTCACACCTACCAGTAAACACAGGAACACAGTAACATGGCCAGGCCTTCACACCTACCGGTAAACACAGTCAGGGACACAGTAACATAGTCAGGTCTTCACCCCTACCAGTAAACACAGTCAGGGACACAGCAACATGGTCAGGCCTTCACCCCTACCAGTAAAGACAGTCAGGGACACAGTAACATAGTCAGGTCTTCACCCCTACCAGTAAACACAGTCAGGGACACAGTAACATGGTCAGGCCTTCATTCCTACCAGTAAACACAGTCAGGAACACGGTAACATAGTCAGGCCTTCATCCCTACCAGTAAACACAGTCAGGGACACAATAACATAGTCAGGCCTGCACCCCTACCAGTAAACACAGTCAGGGACACAGTAACATAGTCAGGCCTTCACCCCTACCAGTAAACACAGTCAGGAACACAGTAACACAGTCAGGAACATCATCAGGCCTTCACACCTACCAGTAAACACAGGAACACAGTAACATGGCCAGGCCTTCACACCTACCGGTAAACACAGTCAGAAACACAGTAACATAGTCAGGTCTTCACCCCTACCAGTAAAAACAGTCAGGGACACAGCAACATGGTCAAGCCTTCACCCCTACCAGTAAAGACAGTCAGGAACACGGTAACATAGTCAGGCCTTCACCCCTACCAGTAAACACAGTCAGGGACACAATAACATAGTCAGGCCTGCACCCCTACCAGTAAACACAGTCAGGGACACAGTAACATAGTCAGGCCTTCACCCCTACCAGTAAACACAGTCAGGAACACAGTACCACAGTCAGGAACATCATCAGGCCTTCACACTTACCAGTAAACACAGTCAGGAACACAGTAACATGGTCAGGCCTTCACCCCTACCGGTAAACACAGTCAGGAACACAGTAACATGGCCAGGCCTTCACTCCTACCAGTAAACACATTCAGGGACACAGTAACATAGTCAGGCCTTTACTCCTACCAGTAAACACAGTCAGGAACACAGTAACATGGCCAGGCCTTCACACCTACCGGTAAACACAGCCAGGAACACAGTAACATGGCCAGGCCTTCACTCCTACCAGTAAACACAGTCATGAACACGGTAACATAGTCAGGTCTTCACCCCTACCAGTAAACACAGTCAGGAACACAGTAACATGGCCAGGCCTTCACTCCTACCAGTAAACACAGTCAGGGACACAGTAACATAGTCAGGCCTTCACTCCTTCCAGTAAACACAGTCAGGAACACAGTAACACAGTCAGGAACATCATCAGGCCTTCACACCTACCAGTAAACACAGTCAGGAACACAGTAACATGGCCAGGCCTTCACACCTACCGGTAAACACAGTCAGGGACACAGTAACATGGTCAGGCCTTCACCCCTACCGATAAACACAGTCATGAACATGGTAACATAGTCAGGTCTTCACCCCTACTGGTAAACACAGTCAGGAACACAGTAACACAGTCAGGAACATCATCAGGCCTTCACACCTACCAGTAAACACAGTAACATGGGCAGGCCTTCACACCTACCAGTAAACACAGTCAGGGACACAGTAACACAGTCAGGAACATCATCAGGCCTTCATCCCTACCAGTAAACACAGTCAGGAACACAGTAACATGGGCAGGCCTTCACACCTACCGGTAAACACAGTCAGGGACACAGTAACATGGTCAGGCCTTCACCCCTACCAGTAAACACAGTCAGGGACACAGTAACATGGTCAGGCCTTCACCCCTACAGTAAACACAGTCAGGAACACAGTAACATGGGCAGGCCTTCACACCTACCAGTAAACACAGTCAGGAACACAGTAACATGGTCAGGCCTTCACCCCTACCGGTAAACACAGTCAGGAACACAGTAACATGGGCAGGCCTTCTCACCTACCAGTAAACATTGATTGATTGATTGTACATTGCTTAACGTCCCGACAGCAACAAGGCTTTCTCAGGATGTGCCTGCACTGCTTGTGAAAAAAACCAGAATATTGAATTATGTCGCCAGCCGGTCCAACACGTTAAATAAACCTACGACATGGGGCCTACATAAAGCTAAGACCATTTAGCAACACACATCCAACATCAAGAGCTACGGACAGCGCAGACAGTAGGGAGAGTTTAAAATAGGCAAATACAGGTGAATGGACCAAGGGTAGACAGAAACACATGCCCCAGAATAGAGGAGAAAACCCACCCTGTGGGGCTGACCAGGGTGACCCTGGGAACTAAAAGTAGTTAACCCCACCCAAGTCCCCCAGGGCAGATCCGGGTGGGAGGGATTAGAGTTCTAGGCACTTAAAAAAACAATCTATAAGTCACCAATCAAAAATGCTATGCTTATAGACTCATACTCGCACTCAAGCACGCGCGTATACACACACACACACACACTACTTCTAATGTTGATGGCAAAAGTGATGGATAAATTACACCCCCTTTGTTATACCACAGGGGGGCAAGTCTCTTGATCTTGACAGAACACACAGCAAACCAGGTTTCAAACAAGGTCAAATCAAACACAATTCAGAGGTCCCATATACACTGATTCCATTCTATTACTTTTGCGATAAACGAACTTTGGAAACAACTTTGGATCGCACGGCAGTCAGGTGCAGTCCGTGATTGTAATGGCAGTCAGGTGCAGTCCGTGATTGTAATGGCAGTCAGGTGCAGTCCGTGATTGTAATGGCAGTCAGGTGCAGTCCATGATTGTAATGGCAGTCAGGTGCAGTCCGTGATTGTAATGGCAGTCAGGTGCAGTCCGTGATTGTAATGGCAGTCAGGTGCAGTCCGTGATTGTAATGGCAGTCAGGTGCAGTCCGTGATTGTAATGGCAGTCAGGTGCAGTCCGTGATTGTAATGGCAGTCAGGTGCAGTCCGTGATTGTAATGGCAGTCAGGTGCAGTCCGTGATTATAATGGCAGTCAGGTGCAGTGCGTGATTGTAATGGCAGTCAGGTGCAGTGCGTGATTGTAATGGCAGTCAGGTGCAGTCCGTGATTGTAATGGCAGTCAGGTGAAGTCCATGACTGTAGCCGTTTTGTTATTTACAATGTAATTTACAAATACAAGATGATGTGCACAGAGTTCAGAGTGAAGTGCCTCGCTATGAGCGCTGGCCTGGCATTCTGCACCTTACAGCCCAGGGCAAAACATCACAGACCAGCACCTACAAAGTGGCATGGCCGACATCGGCCCGAGGCATGATTGGGGAGAAAAGACGGAAAAGCCCAAACTGAATATGCTCAGTACTCACCATCTGTAGCTGTTGAAGTGAAAATAGACCAGCCCCAGCCCATACAGAAACGCCAGATCCTGCAAGCCAGCAAAGTATTGTATTCTGGACAGTGTACTTTCATTATAAACTACACTACCGCTGATATGTTAATCTGAACCTTACCACACATAGCCCGAAGCCATTTAGCCCTGATGCACTGCAACAAGAGATGGATATTATACGCAATAAGAGATGGATATTATATGCACTGCAACAAGAGATGGATATTATAGGCACTGCAACAAGAGATGGATATTATACGCACTGCAACAAGAGATGGATATTACACGCACTGCAACAAGAGATGGATCTACCGTCACTCAAAACCATAATTCCAGGGTGGTGCTAGATCTAATCTGCTACTACCTTAAATTATCCTGCTCGATCCATCTCATGCAGCTGGATGCTAGTCAGACCAACACTGTAACTGTACGACATAAATATACACACACTAACATGAAACATGGGCAGGACAAGCAGCAAGAGGCATAGATCCTCATGAGCCCCCGCAGTTGCGGGGGCTCATGAGGATCTATGCCTCTTGCAGGAGAATGTATGCTACGCTACAAAACATTGCTATTAATATTATTAGGTCCCTTCTATTTATAGGAGACTTTTTAGGATGGGTCGCAATGGGGCGAATTTAATAGCATGTCCATGATGTCAAAGGCGGGCCTAAACCTCTGACAACTGAAGTAACAAATATACAAAACACAACTGGATAATTGGATAAGTCAATTTCAACTGAAGCGAAGGCCCTATCACCTACTGACCGCATTCAAAACGGCGAAGAAACAAAAAGCTGGATAAATAAAAATTAAGGGGGTTACGCAACAAAATAACTATATGCACGAGTTGTGTTCGGCCTATATTACCAATTTCATACAAAAGAATGACTGAAAATGTGTTCAATTAAATATAACCTGCGAGAGAAATTCCACTCGAATGCAGTTCGCGCGAGGTTGTTTACCGATAGTTGTAAGTTGGGTCCTTTCAAGGGTACTCTTCACGCTATTGCTTGTTACAGTTGAAGACAACATCGTATTCGAGTTAGAGTTTGCCGGTGGGTACCAGACCCTCGGGGTGACAAGAGCCACTGGCAAAGCCTAACTTTTAACTCCTTCTGCCCCAGACACCCCACAGCAAGATAAGGATCGAC
Organism: Semisulcospira habei; assembly: GCA_036245525.1. NCBI lineage: Eukaryota > Metazoa > Mollusca > Gastropoda > Semisulcospiridae > Semisulcospira > Semisulcospira habei. The sequence goes on from BTPG01000007.1 coordinate 2,734,889, forward strand.
CATGATAGTTCAAGGGTGATGCAAGAATAGCTTGGTGCCTATGGGCGCCAAGCTATTCTGGCATCACCCTTGAACTATCATGGTCGATCTGTGTCCCGCACTGCAATGCAGTCTTCAAAGGACAACGGCAACATTTGGGGATTTCGGTCTTGGGGTAGAATGAGTTAATTTAACTCGTAACTATCATGGTCGATCTGCGTCCCGCACTGCAATGCAGTCTTCAAAGGACAACGGCAACATTTGGGGATTTCGGTCTTGGGGTAGAATGAGTTAATTTAACTCGTAACTATCATGGTCGATCTGTGTCCCGCACTGCAATGCAGTCTTCAAAGGACAACGGCAACATTTGGGGATTTCGGTCTTGGGGTAGAATGAGTTAATTTAACTCGTAACTATCATGGTCGATCTGCATCCCGCACTGCAATGCAGTCTTCAAAGGACAACGGCAACATTTGGGGATTTCGGTCTTGGGGTAGAATGAGTTAATTTAACTCGTAACTATCATGGTCGATCTGCGTCCCGCACTGCAATGCAGTCTTCAAAGGACAACGGCAACATTTGGGGATTTCGGTCTTGGGGTAGAATGAGTTAATTTAACTCGTAACTATCATGGTCGATCTGCGTCCCGCACTGCAATGCAGTCTTCAAAGGACAACGGCAACATTTGGGGATTTCGGTCTTGGGGTAGAATGAGTTAATTTAACTCGTAACTATCATGGTCGATCTGCGTCCCGCACTGCAATGCAGTCTTCAAAGGACAACGGCAACATTTGGGGATTTCGGTCTTGGGGTAGAATGAGTTAATTTAACTCGTAACTATCATGGTCGATCTGCGTCCCGCACTGCAATGCAGTCTTCAAAAGACAACGGCAACATTTGGGGATTTCGGTCTTGGGGTAGAATGAGTTAATTTAACTCGTAACTATCGCGGTCGATCTGCGTCCCGCACTGCAATGCAGTCTTCAAAGGACAACGGCAACATTTGGGGATTTCGGTCTTGGGGTAGAATGAGTTAATTTAACTCGTAACTATCATGGTCGATCTGCGTCCCGCACTGCAATGCAGTCTTCAAAGGACAACGGCAACATTTGGGGATTTCGGTCTTGGGGTAGAATGAGTTAATTTAACTCGTAACTATCATGGTCAATCTGCGTCCCACACTGGAATGCAGTCTTCAAAGGACAACGGCAACATTTGGGGATTTCGGTCTTGGGGTAGAATGAGTTAATTTAACTCGTAACTATCATGGTTGATCTGCGTCCCGCACTGCAATGCAGTCTTCAAAGGACAACGGCAACATTTGGGGATTTCGGTCTTGGGGTAGAATGAGTTAATTTAACTCGTAACTATCATGGTCGATCTGCGTCCCGCACTGCAATGCAGTCTTCAAAGGACAACGGCAACATTTGGGGATTTCGGTCTTGGGGTAGAATGAGTTAATTTAACTCGTAACTATCATGGTCGATCTGCGTCCCGCACTGCAATGCAGTCTTCAAAGGACAACGGCAACATTTGGGGATTTCGGTCTTGGGGTAGAATGAGTTAATTTAACTCGTAACTATCATGGTCGATCTGCGTCCCGCACTGCAATGCAGTCTTCAAAGGACAACGGCAACATTTGGGGATTTCGGTCTTGGGGTAGAATGAGTTAATTCAACTCGTAATATTTACCACGTGGCAATCAATTAGTGGACGCCCATATAGGATGTAAGGTGCGGACCTGACTGACAGAGGATGCGAATGACTCAGCGGCGCCATGTTTAGGCAGCAGGAGCTGCCCCAGCCCGCGGCAACTGAGGTCAGGGCAAAGGTCAATTAGCAGCCTATGATAAACAGGTAGATAGTGTGTTATGATACATTTCTGTTTTGTTTTTGGGCAAGTGTCCGCAATTTGAGGGACAGGGGGGGACTAGGCTTGGCAGGCCTGAGACAGATTCTCCTGAACCCCTGTGAGCGTATGGTCTCATGGCAATCTGTGTCAGGTGTAGATGGTATGTGTTACAGTAGGAAACTGCTACTGTCAAATTTATTTTTGTTCATTTTCCGTGCTTTGATTTGCTTGGTCAGCCGTGTTTTGAACAGTTGTGACAAGCCTAAACAAAATTGAACTTGTGTTCAATGTAGAGGATCATGATGTACTGGTGCAGCAATCAAACAACAAACATCGAGAGCATTTTCATGGATATTAATTTGTGTAATGTGAATCCCAATCTCTGTCACTATATAGGGACTGAAACACCCACATGCGTAATTCCTGTACTCTGGTATTGGTAACAAAATACAGTTTGATACTGTTAGTTGTTGACATTTTACACGTACTATTCCACACTCAACTGTCACCTACCTCATGTGAACGTCTTAAGTTAATATATAATAGATTTATCCACTCCAGATGCAATACACTAGAGTGACTGCATCAGCTGTGCAGCAACAGAGGTATGGAGGTAACACAGTAGTGATGAATGTAAGGGAGGCAATGAACAGTCATTGGGACAATAACTCTAGACGCCACACATTAAAAACAACTAACAAAATCTAGTGCACATAGGAAAAAGAACAAAAAAAACCCCAGAAGATAGTGGTAGAAACCCTTTAAACCCTAGTGCACTTACTTTTCTGAGAATGGAGTCTAAAAATAGAATGGCATTCTCCAAATATTATTGTCATTGGTGTTTATCTTAGTTATCTTTGTTCCGTCTTGCTGCCTTTAACTCATTCTCTTCCAAGACTGAAATCCCCAAATGTTGCCGTTGCCCTCTGAAGACTACAGTGCAGTGCAGGACACGGATCGACCATGATAGTTCAAGGGTGATGCCAGAATAGCTTGGCACCCATAGGCGGTCAGTCAGTCGGTCAGCCCATAGGCGCCAAGCTATTCTGGCATCACCTTTGAACTATCATGGTCGATTCCTATCTTGCTGTGGTGTGTCTGGGGTAGATTGAATTAATGAATCATTTTATCGAAACAGGAAAGGCTGTAACTGCACTTTCATATTTTATTTTATCGCTGATCATATTTATTTCCCTATACATCAAATTTTTAAAAACCCGTTCACAGATAGTGTATTACATTTTAGATCCGCTGCATCAGACTGGCGAGAACCGCTAGACGCTCTGGATGCTGCATCCGACAGCTGTCAAATAAGCCCGCTTTGCAAACTTGCGCGTCATCTGCGTGGGCTATGTTTAGACTCGGGCTGACGAGGAGTGCTGGGATTGGCTTCGCCTCCGCTCTAAAGCGGCAAATCTGACTGACGGGCGGGAGGTTTGAATTTTGAAATGGGTGACTTTCTCTAACACTGTGATGCGACTGTTTTACTTCACTTTTTTTATTTGGAGACTTCAGTCACTGTGCTGAAACGTCTCAGCCAGCATTTGAAGCTTTGATGTGACCTCTGTCTATACTTATTTTATTTATGAAATATCGAACAGTGACCTGGATTTGCACACAGTGCACGCAAAGCTCGCACAAAGGCCTGGCACATTCTGAATAAGACATGCCTATTTGTATATAGACCTGAACCTATCCCTTAAACACCACAGAAAAAAATATACCATCAGATATTGAGCGAGATTTATTGCAGTAAATTTTATGAACTCATGCTGGTGAATTGAGCATTTACTCGCTTAGAGCCCACTGATCCTGGGGATTTAGCGTGATATAAATGCCCTTTATTATTATTATTATTCCAGTAAATTTCATGAACTCACCCTGGTGAATTGAGCATGTACTCGCTTAGAGCCGACTGATCCTGGGGATTTAGCGTGATATAAACGCCCTTTATTATTATTATTACTGTTATTAATATTTTTACTCCAGCAGAATTTAGTTAGAAAAAAAGGAAGAATTCATCACAGGCACAAGAATTAAAATAGAACATAGTGAACAAATTGCCAGATGCAAGAAGCTCAAGACCTCATGAGACCCCAAGGATTCAGGGACTGATGAGGATCTGTGATTCTTACATGGTCTTGTTTTACTTTTCTTCTGTCAAATTATAAGCAACAAGGGCCAGTTGCATGAGCGAGTCTAGTCCTGCGCCAGCCACATAGCAAGGCTCTCCGTTATAGCGGGGGCGAGTGTCATGGACCTAAAACGGAGCACCTTGCCTAGTGGCTGTCTCCGCTATAGCGGGGGTGAGTGTCATGGCGCTATAACGGAGCACCTTGCCTAGTGGCTGTCTCCGCTATAGCGGGGGTGAGTGTCATGGCGCTATAACGGAGCACCTTGCCTAGTGGCCGTCTCCGCTATAGTGGGGGTGAGTGGTGCCTAGTGGCCGTCTCCGTTATAGCGGGGGTGAGTATCATAAAGCTATAACGGAGCACCTTGCTTACTGGCTGTCTCCGCTATAGCGGGGGTGAGTGTCATGGCGCTATAACGGAGCACCTTGCCTAGTGGCTGTCTCCGCTATAGCGGGGGTGAGTGGTGCTTAGTGGCTGTCTCCGCTATAGCGGGGGTGAGTGGTGCCTAGTGGCTGACTCCGCTATAGCGGGGGTGAGTGGTGCCTAGTGGCCATCTCCGTTATAGCGGGGGTGAGTATCATAAAGCTATAACGGAGCACCTTGCTTACTGGCTGTCTCCGCTATAGCGGGGGTGAGTGTCATGGCGCTATAACGGAGCACCTTGCCTAGTGGCTGTCTCCGCTATAGCGGGGGTGAGTGGTGCCTAGTGGCTGTCTCCGTTATAGCGGGGGTGAGTATCATAAAGCTATAACGGACCGCTACGGCGTCTCGCTATAGCGGGGTGAGTCATGGCTATGGCCCTGCCTAGGGCGTCCGCTATAGCGGGGGGGTGGGCAGTGGCTGCTCCGCATGGGGGGGAGTGTCATGGAGCTATAACGGAGCACCTTGCTTACTGGCTGTCTCCGCTATAGCGGGGGTGAGTGTCATGGAGCTATAACGGAGCACCTTGCTTGCTGGCTGTCTCCACTATAGCGGGGGTGACTGTCATGGAGCTATAACGGAGCATCTTGCCTAGTGGCTGTCTCCGCTATAGCGGGGGGTGAGTGTCATGGAGCTATAATGGAGCAGCTTGCTTAGTGGCTGTCTCCGCTATAGCGGGGATGAGTGTCATGGAGCTACCTTGCCTAGTGGCTGTCTCCACTAGAGTGGGGGTGAGTGTCATGGAGCTATAACGGAGCACCTTGCTTAGTGACTGGAGCAGGACTAAAACACTCATGCAACTGAGTCCATGCAACTGAGTCCAGGCAGTGTCTTACCTTCCAATGGTTCTTTTCGGACACATAAAACTTCTGGTATGCTGATAAGGCTGGATGGGGACACAGAAGAACGTGAAAAATGCATTAGTATTGGTCAAAATCAAACTTGGCAAGTACAGTATGCAGTAATAAACACCCGACATCTATGACTGTCCTCAACTTCAAACTATAAGCCAAGCCACTGCCCAGCAGAAACAAAAAATGCACTCGCTCATTTGCAGTTTTCCTGTACTCCCCTTTAACTCACTGTACCCAACACCGAAATCCCCAAATGTTGCCGTCATCCTCTGAAGACTGCATTGCAGTGCAGGACACAGATCGACCATGATAGTTCAAGGGTGATGATGCCAGAATAGCTTGGCGCCCATAGGCGGTCAGTCAGTCAGTCAGCCCATAGGCACCAAGCTATTCTGGCATCACCCTTGAACTATCATGGTCGATCCTTATCTTGCTGTGGTGTGTCTGGGGTAGAATGAGCTAAGTGGAGCAGAAAACACACACACACACACACAAGAAACACTATATCCTACCATACATGACTTTGGCTAGTCCAAGGGAAACAATCTAGTGCGACTTGGCCTATTACTCGCCTTTATAATAATTACGGTATTGATAATGCGCTTATCTTATAATTATAACTCTAAGCGCGCACTCACAACTCGTGCACGCATGCACACCCTTTAGACAATGACTCACGTTCCACAAATACATTACGACAGTCAGCTTGGGGTGGGGAGTGTGGTGATGTTACAGTGCTAGAACTTGAAAGGGGTGAGTTTTGAGGGCAGACTGGAAGGAGGAGAGAGAGTGTTTCTGACACCTTTGACCCAGGTGACTTACTTCTGCTCTCAACCACAAAAGCCTCGTACAGCAAACGAGAGACCGAGTTCTGCAGCTTTACTCGCAATGTACCCAGTGCACTTGTACCCGGTGCATTGTATCCAGCAAGTCACTTCAGGTACTGTTTGTACCCCGACAGCTCTGGTCATGGTTTTGCAACCATCTGGCAGAAGTAATTAAGTGAGCTCTAGGATCTCATGATGTCTCAATTGTTTGGTATGGAAACAACACCCACTACACCCCTGCTACTGATTCCCGCTTAGGTCCATTTCAGCTGGGGACAAATAGGTGCATTTCCTGGAAAACCCACCGCCTCTAACCCAGAGTACTCGCCTGGTTCTGATGACTCATACGACAAGTGCCACATCTAAATACATCCTTAAAGATGCGTATCCATATACAGCACGTCTGCAATGTGTTAAATATTAACTCATTCGACCAGCAAAAGGCACAGATTCTCATAAGGCTCTGCAGGAGCATAATCCATGAAGGACCCTAACTGACAATAGCTGTACAGTACGGACCACCACAAACCCACTTGACTCTTACTGTAACTCTAACCCTGACAAACGCTGTAAGTAGGGACCACCACAAGCCCTTTAACGTAACTCTAACCCTGACAATCACTGTACAGTACGGACCATCACAAACCCACATGACCCTTACTGTAACTCTAACCCTGACAATCGCTGTAAGTACGGACCACCACAAACCCACATGACCCTTATTGTAACTCTAACCCTGACAATCGCTGTACAGTACGGACCATCACAAGCCCACATGACCCTTACTGTAACTCTAACCCTGACAATCACTGTACAGTACGGACCACCATAAGCCTACATGACCCTTACTGTAACTCTAACCCTGACAATCACTGTACAGTACGGACCACCACAAGCCCACATGACCCTTACTGTAACTCTAACCCTGACAATCACTGTACAGTACGGACCACCACAAGCCCACATGACCCTTACTGTAACTCTAACCCTGACAATCACTGTACAGTACGGACCATCACAAACCCACATGACCCTTACTGTAACTCTAACCCTGACAATCGCTGTACAGTACGGACCACCACAAACCCACATGACCCTTACTGCAACTCCCCCACCTGGGTCTGCCCTGGGGGACTTGGGTGGGGTTACCTACTTTTTAGTTCCAAGGGTCACCCTGGTCAGCACCACAGGGTGGGTTTTCCCCTCTATTCTGGGGCATGTGTTTCTGTCTACCCTTGGTCCATTCACCTGCATTTTCCTCTAACCCTAATTGACAATCACTGTTCAGTACTCTCTCTACTGTCTGCGCTGCCTGTAGCTCTTGATATTGGATGTGTGTTGCTAAATGGTCTTAGCTTTATTTAGTGTATTAGACAGGCTGTGACACATATTCAATATTCTGTTTAGTGGGTTTTTTTTCACAAGCAATGCAGGCATGTCCTGAGAAAGTCTTGTTGCTGTCGGGACGTTAAGCACTGTACAACCAACTCACTGTAAATCTAACCCTGACAATCACTGTACACTACAGTACGGACCACCACAAACCCACATGACCCTTACTGTAACTCTAACCCTAATTGACAATCACTGTTCAGTACTGACCACCCCAACACCAAATAGTCCACACTGACAATCACTGTTCAGTACTGACCACCCCAACACCAATACATGTAGTTTTGTCAAAGCACAAAAAAGGCTAGGGAAGAGGGGTGTACTAAGTCCACCCTTTGGTCTCGTCTTTTGCTCCAACAATGTGAGTTGACGTTGCTCGCTACCTTTAGGAAACTGCTCCAACAATCGACAGTCGACGTTGCTCTCTACCATTAGGAAACTGCGTGAATAATAGACAGTCGACGTTGCTCTCTACCATTAGGAAACTGCTCCAACAATCGACAGTTGACGTTGCTCGCTACCTTTAGGAAACTGCTCCAACAATCGACAGCTGACGTTGCTCTCTACCATTAGGAAACTGCTTGAATAATAGACAGTCGGCGTTGCTCTCTACCATTAGGAAACTGCTCCAACAATCGACAGTTGACATTGCTCTCTACCATTAGGAAACTGCGTGAATAATAGACAGTTAACGTTGCTCTCTACCTTTAGGAAACTGCTCCAACAATAGACAGTCAACGTTGCTCTCTACCATTAGGAAACTGCTTGAATAATAGACAGTTGATGTTGCTCTCTACCATTAGGAAACTGCGTGAATAATAGACAGTTAACGTTGCTCTCTACCTTTAGGAAACTGCTCCAACAATAGACAGTCAACGTTGCTCTCTACCATTAGGAAACTGCTTGAATAATAGACAGTTGATGTTGCTCTCTACCATTAGGAAACTGCGTGAATAATAGACAGTCGACATTGCTCTCTACCATTAGGAAACTGCTCCAATAATAGACAGTCGACATTGCTCTCTACCATTAGGAAACTGCGTGAATAATAGACAGTCGACATTGCTCTCTACCATTAGGAAACTGCTCAAACAATCGACAGTCGACATTGCTCTCTACCATTAGGAAACTGCTTAAATAATAGACAGTTGACGTTGCTCTCTACCATTAGGAAACTGCTCCAACAATCGACAGTTGACGTTGCTCTCTACCATTAGGAAACTGCGTGAATAATAGACAGTTAACGTTGCTCTCTACCTTTAGGAAACTGCTCCAACAATAGACAGTCAACGTTGCTCTCTACCATTAGGAAACTGCTTGAATAATAGACAGTTGATGTTGCTCTCTACCATTAGGAAACTGCGTGAATAATAGACAGTTAACGTTGCTCTCTACCTTTAGGAAACTGCTCCAACAATAGACAGTCAACGTTGCTCTCTACCATTAGGAAACTGCGTGAATAATAGACAGTCAACGTTGCTCTCTACCATTAGGAAACTGCTTGAATAATAGACAGTTGATGTTGCTCTCTACCATTAGGAAACTGCGTGAATAATAGACAGTCGACATTGCTCGCTACCTTTAGGAAACTGCGTGAATAATAGACAGTTGACGTTGCTCTCTACCATTAGGAAACTGCTTGAATAATAGACAGTCGACATTGCTCTCTACCATTAGGAAACTGCGTGAATAACAGACAGTCGACATTGCTCTCTACCATTAGGAAACTGCGTGAATAACAGTCGACATTGCTCTCTACCATTAGGAAACTGCGTGAATAATAGACAGTCGACGTCCTCTACCATTAGGAAACTGCTTGAATAATAGACAGTCGACATTGCTCTCTACCATTAGGAAACTGCTCCAATAATAGACAGTTGACATTGCTCTCTACCATTAGGAAACTGCTTAAATAATAGACAGTTGACATTGCTCTCTACCATTAGGAAACTGCTTAAATAATAGACAGTTGACGTTGCTCTCTACCATTAGGAAACTGCTCCAACAATCGACAGTTGACGTTGCTCTCTACCATTAGGAAACTGCGTGAATAATAGACAGTTAACGTTGCTCTCTACCTTTAGGAAACTGCTCCAACAATAGACAGTCAACGTTGCTCTCTACCATTAGGAAACTGCTTGAATAATAGACAGTTGATGTTGCTCTCTACCATTAGGAAACTGCGTGAATAATAGACAGTTAACGTTGCTCTCTACCTTTAGGAAACTGCTCCAACAATAGACAGTCAACGTTGCTCTCTACCATTAGGAAACTGCTTGAATAATAGACAGTTGATGTTGCTCTCTACCATTAGGAAACTGCGTGAATAATAGACAGTTAACGTTGCTCTCTACCTTTAGGAAACTGCTCCAACAATAGACAGTCAACGTTGCTCTCTACCATTAGGAAACTGCTTGAATAATAGACAGTTGATGTTGCTCTCTACCATTAGGAAACTACGTGAATAATAGACAGTCGACATTGCTCTCTACCATTAGGAAACTGCTCCAATAATAGACAGTCGACATTGCTCTCTACCATTAGGAAACTGCGTGAATAATAGACAGTCGACATTGCTCTCTACCATTAGGAAACTGCTCAAACAATCGACAGTCGACATTGCTCTCTACCATTAGGAAACTGCTTAAATAATAGACAGTTGACGTTGCTCTCTACCATTAGGAAACTGCTCCAACAATCGACAGTTGACGTTGCTCTCTACCATTAGGAAACTGCGTGAATAATAGACAGTTAACGTTGCTCTCTACCTTTAGGAAACTGCTCCAACAATAGACAGTCAACGTTGCTCTCTACCATTAGGAAACTGCTTGAATAATAGACAGTTGATGTTGCTCTCTACCATTAGGAAACTGCGTGAATAATAGACAGTTAACGTTGCTCTCTACCTTTAGGAAACTGCTCCAACAATAGACAGTCAACGTTGCTCTCTACCATTAGGAAACTGCGTGAATAATAGACAGTCAACGTTGCTCTCTACCATTAGGAAACTGCTTGAATAATAGACAGTTGATGTTGCTCTCTACCATTAGGAAACTGCGTGAATAATAGACAGTCGACATTGCTCGCTACCTTTAGGAAACTGCGTGAATAATAGACAGTTGACGTTGCTCTCTACCATTAGGAAACTGCTTGAATAATAGACAGTCGACATTGCTCTCTACCATTAGGAAACTGCGTGAATAATAGACAGTCGACGTCCTGTACCATTAGGAAACTGCTTGAATAATAGACAGTCGACATTGCTCTCTACCATTAGGAAACTGCTCCAATAATAGACAGTCGACATTGCTCTCTACCATTAGGAAACTGATTGAATAATAGACAGTTGACATTGCTCTCTACCATTAGGAAACTGCTTAAATAATAGACAGTTGACGTTGCTCTCTACCATTAGGAAACTGCTCCAACAATCGACAGTTGACGTTGCTCTCTACCATTAGGAAACTGCGTGAATAATAGACAGTTAACGTTGCTCTCTACCTTTAGGAAACTGCTCCAACAATAGACAGTCAACGTTGCTCTCTACCATTAGGAAACTGCTTGAATAATAGACAGTTGATGTTGCTCTCTACCATTAGGAAACTGCGTGAATAATAGACAGTTAACGTTGCTCTCTACCTTTAGGAAACTGCTCCAACAATAGACAGTCAACGTTGCTCTCTACCATTAGGAAACTGCTTGAATAATAGACAGTTGATGTTGCTCTCTACCATTAGGAAACTGCGTGAATAATAGACAGTCGACATTGCTCGCTACCTTTAGGAAACTGCGTGAATAATAGACAGTTGACGTTGCTCTCTACCATTAGGAAACTGCTTGAATAATAGACAGTCGACATTGCTCTCTACCATTAGGAAACTGCGTGAATAATAGACAGTCGACGTCCTCTACCATTAGGAAACTGCTTGAATAATAGACAGTCGACATTGCTCTCTACCATTAGGAAACTGCTCCAATAATAGACAGTCGACATTGCTCTCTACCATTAGGAAACTGATTGAATAATAGACAGTTGACATTGCTCTCTACCATTAGGAAACTGCGTGAATAATAGACAGTCGACGTTGCTCTCTACCATTAGGAAACTGCTCAAACAATCGACATTGCTCTCTACCTTTAGGAAACTGCGTGAATAATAGACAGTTGACGTTGCTCTCTACCATTAGGAAACTGCTCCAACAATCGACAGTCGACATTGCTCTCTACCATTAGGAAACTGCGTGAATAATAGACAGTCGACATTGCTCTCTACCATTAGGAAACTGCTTGAATAATAGACAGTTGACGTTGCTCTCTACCATTAGGAAACCGCGTGAATAACAGACAGTTAACGTTGCTCTCTACCATTAGGAAACTGCTTGAATAATAGACAGTCGACATTGCTCGCTACCTTTAGGAAACTGCGTGAATAATAGACAGTCGACATTGCTCTCTACCATTAGGAAACCGCGTGAATAACAGACAGTCGACATTGCTCTCTACCATTAGGAAACTGCGTGAATAACAGACAGTCGACATTGCTCTCTACCATTAGGAAACTGCGTGAATAATAGACAGTCGACATTGCTCGCTACCTTTAGGAAACTGCGTGAATAATAGACAGTCGACATTGCTCTCTACCATTAGGAAACTGCGTGAATAATAGACAGTCGACATTGCTCTCTACCATTAGGAAACTGCGTGAATAATAGACAGTCGACATTGCTCTCTACCATTAGGAAACTGCGTGAATAACAGACAGTCGACATTGCTCTCTACCATTAGGAAACTGCGTGAATAATAGACAGTCGACATTGCTCTCTACCATTAGGAAACTGCTTGAATAATAGACAGTTGACATTGCTCGCTACCTTTAGGAAACTGCGTGAATAATAGACAGTCGACATTGCTCTCTACCATTAGGAAACTGCTTGAATAATAGACAGTTGACATTGCTCGCTACCTTTAGGAAACTGCGTGAATAATAGACAGTCGACATTGCTCTCTACCATTAGGAAACTGCGTGAATAACAGACAGTCGACATTGCTCTCTACCATTAGGAAACTGCGTGAATAACAGACAGTCGACATTGCTCTCTACCATTAGGAAACTGCGTGAATAACAGACAGTCGACATTGCTCTCTACCATTAGGAAACTGCTTGAATAATAGACAGTCGACATTGCTCTCTACCATTAGGAAACTGCGTGAATAACAGACAGTCGACATTGCTCTCTACCATTAGGAAACTGCGTGAATAATAGACAGTCGACATTGCTCGCTACCTTTAGGAAACTGCGTGAATAATAGACAGTCGACATTGCTCTCTACCATTAGGAAACTGCGTGAATAATAGACAGTCGACATTGCTCTCTACCATTAGGAAACTGCGTGAATAATAGACAGTCGACATTGCTCTCTACCATTAGGAAACTGCGTGAATAACAGACAGTCGACATTGCTCTCTACCATTAGGAAACTGCGTGAATAACAGTCGACATTGCTCTCTACCATTAGGAAACTGCGTGAATAACAGACAGTCGACATTGCTCTCTACCATTAGGAAACTGCGTGAATAATAGACAGTCGACATTGCTCGCTACCTTTAGGAAACTGCTCCAAGAGCAGGTGCAGGTGACCCAGGCGACAGTAGAGCCAGCTCTCCAGCGGCCGACGTTTTCTGCTCTTGTCTGTATCTTTGCTGCTTTTCCCGTCTTTTGTCTCCTTGGCCATCTTATCAGGCTCCTTGGATTCAGTCTCCATGTCCTTCGAGTGCTTTGTTTCTTTATCATCGGCGTTGTCCTTGTTCTTGTCATTCTCTTTGTCCTTCACCTTGTCCTCCATGTGCTGGTGGATCTTCAGCAGGTTGTCATAGTAACTGATGGCCTGAAAAGAAACTCTTCATTTAAGCACTATAACCTAAAACTATCTTCTGGACACTTACACTACATTTTGACTGAATTATGTTTCCAAAAGATCAATGCAGGAACATACATGTTACTGTAATATGGCGAGAATATTTTGTAGTTAATTATACCAGTGTCTTGACCAAGTCATTGTTTACATGCACACAGAACAGCTCTGATAGTGATACTGGTTACATCTGGGAGTGTGCCTTATCCCGTTTTCTCTGGATGAGTGTCTCTGCCCAAGATTAGCAGGCCAAGTGTCTTTGGCGGGATTAGTTTATGTGTACACAGAACAGCTCTGATACTGGTTACATCTGGGAGTGTGCCTTATCCTGTTTTCTCTGGATGAGTGTCTCTGCCCAAGATTAGCAGGCCAAGTGTCTTTGGCGGGATTAGTTTATGTGTACACAGAACAGCTCTGATACTGGTTACATCTGGGAGTGTGCCTTATCCTGTTTTCTCTGGATGAGTGTCTCTGCCCAAGATTAGCAGGCCAAGTGTCTTTGGCGGGATTAGTTTATGTGTACACAGAACAGCTCTGATACTGGTTACATCTGGGAGTGTGCCTTATCCTGTTTTCTCTGGATGAGCATCTCTGCCCAAGATTAGCAGGCCAAGTGTCTTTGGCGGGATTAGTTTATGTGTACACAGAACAGCTCTGATACTGGTTACATCTGGGAGCGTGCCTTATCCTGTTTTCTCTGGATGAGCGTCTCTGCCCAAGATTAGCAGGCCAAGTGTCTTTGGCGGGATTAGTTTATGTGTACACAGAACAGCTCTGATACTGGTTACATCTGGGAGTGTGCCTTATCCTGTTTTCTCTGGATGAGCGTCTCTGCCCAAGATTAGCAGGCCAAGTGTCTTTGGCGGGATTAGTTTATGTGTACACAGAACAGCTCTGATACTGGTTACATCTGGGAGTGTGCCTTATCCTGTTTTCTCTGGATGAGTGTCTCTGCCCA
>BTPG01000007.1:3442629-3475868 GCA_036245525.1 Semisulcospira habei
AGCGGGTGTTCCAGCTGCAGAGGAGTCACCTTGCTGTCAGTGCCAGGAAAGGTCTTCAACGGGATCATCCTAGAGAGAATGAGGAGCTCCGTTGACCCCCAGCTGAGAGACCAGCAAGCGGGATTCAGGAGGAGCCGATCATGTGCAGACCAGATCGCCACTCTCCGCATCATCGTGGAACAGTCTCTGGAGTGGAGCTCCCCGCTGTGCGTCAACTTTGTGGATTATGAGAAAGCATTTGACAGCGTGGACCGAGAGACGCTGTGGAAACTCCTACGACACTACGGTGTACCCACAGAGCTCGTCCGCCTGATCAAGAGCAGCTATGATGGCATGACATGTCGCGTGATCCACGGGGGGCAGTTCACCGGGGAGCTCCAGGTCAGAACTGGTGTCAGGCAGGGGTGTCTGCTGTCTCCGTTCCTCTTCCTACTGGCCATGGACTGGGTCATGAAGATGACCACAGAGCACAGACGAAGTGGAATACAGTGGACACTGTGGACACAGCTTGACGACCTCGATTTTGCGGACGACTTGGCATTACTGTCCCACACTCATCAACAGGTGCAGGACAGGACCGCGAGGCTTGCTGACATCTCGTCCCGGGTGGGCCTCACCATTCACAAGCGGAGAACAAAGACAATGAGGCTGAACGCAACCAGGGAGGAACCAGTCTTGCTTGCTGGCACCCCGTTGGAGGAGGTGGAGTCCTTCACCTATCTCGGGAGCATCATAGACAAAAAGGGCGGCACTGATGCAGATGTCGGAGCGCGGGTCGGTAGGGCCAGAGCAGCCTTTCTCCAGTTGGGAAAAGTGTGGAGTTCCAGAGGGCTGTCACAGCACACCAAGGTCCGGATTTTCAACTCCAATGTAAAGGCAGTTCTCCTATATGAAGCAGAGACATGGAGGTTGACAAAAGCCACAGTCAGCAGAGTACAGACCTTCATGAACAGTTGCCTTGGAAGAATTTTGAAAAATTAATTTTTCTCTAAAATGTATTTTTTCGAAAAATACTTACCGATGACATGACTGTCTGGAAATAGTCTACTTGCTTACCAATTTTAGCCTAAGACCCAAAGGGTCCCCCCACGAGGCTCTCGGGGATCCCTAACAGGGACGAGAGTAGCCTCCCCTACCCATCCGGTCACGTGCCCGGTGGTGTCTCCTTTAGCCAGTTGTCTACGGAGTTACCAGCGGCAAGCGGGGAGGAGGGAGGGACCTCCGAGTCATGTCATCGGTAAGTATTTTTCGAAAAAATACATTTTAGAGAAAAATTAATTTGTTTCCTCAAAACACATTACCGATGACATGACTGTCTGGAAGAATGCCAAAAAGGAGGAGGGTGCCGCAGAATCCCTTTCTGAAACCTCATTAGGGACGAGGACGGCCCGTCACTCCTGATTACACACTCCCGACAATTTTAGCGAAGTGCATACCTAAGGCGCCAGGGGCGCCTGGAGGGAGTGCTGTGCCGCCGAGATGTCGCCCACCAGAGAGAGGTTGTCGCGCTGGGCCGTCAGGTCGCGGAGGTAGAAGCGGGCAAAGGTGGTTTCGGCCCGCCATCCCACTGCGGCCACAATGTCCTTAACCGCGCAGTTGCGGTCGAAGGCGAGACTTGCGGCCATAGCGCGAACTTCATGGGCGCGTATCCTGAGGGCCTCGGCTCCCTGTGGGGAGAGGTCGCAATAGGCGGACCGTATTACCCAGCGGAGCCAGGAGGAGATCGTTTGGGCAGAGATGTCAGTTCTGCCGGCGGTCAGAGGCAAAAAGAGACGAGTCCGTCCCCTCCGTACGGACTTGGAGCGACGCAGGTAGATACGGAGAGCACGCACCGGATCTTGCTGCCGAGTCTCCCGAGGAAGGTCGGGCCCCTTAAGCGGGCGAATAACGATGACCTGAGGCGCCGTCAAGGGAGATCGAGTCTTAGCGAGAAAGGACGGATCCGGGAGAAGCTGAACGGAGCCATCCACCCGGAACTGCAGGCAGGAAGGGCGAGACGAGAGCGCGTGGAGCTCGCTGACGCGGGCTGCCGTGGCGAGGGCCACCAGGAAGCAGGTCTTCCGAGTCACATCCGCGAAGCTGGCCAGATGGAGCGGTTCAAAACGGTCTGAATTCAGCCAGGTGAGGACCCAGGGTAGATCCCAGCGTGGAACGAGGGAGCGGGAAACCGGACGCTGCAAGCCGAAATGCGCCATAAGGTCAGCCAGGTCCTTGCAGGCACCAGGGTCGGGACGGCCGAGGTGAGGGTAGGTGTCGGCAATCATGGAGAGATAGCCACGGATCGTGATGGGAGCCAAACCTTGGTCATGGAAGAGCCAAAGGAAGAAGTCCGCGAGCTGCGGGGTCGTCAGATCAACGGGGGAGAGACGACGGTCAGAGCACCAGGCACGGAGCACTCGCCACTTTCCTTCGTAGACACGTCTGGTGGAAGGTCTGCGGGCTGAAGCGATAGCGTCCACTGCCGCACTCGAGAAGCCTCTAGCGGAGAGGGCGTGCCGCACAATCGCCAGGCGTGTAGGAGAAGTCGCTCGGGGCAGGGGTGGAAGAGCGGCTGGCGGGGCTGCTTGAGCATCGTGCGAGAGGTGGGAAGTGGAAGGGGCGGATCCGTGGCGAGACTGAGCAGGTCGGTGGTCCAAGATCTGTCCCAGGAGAACGGGGCCACCAGGAGAAGGACTGCGTTGCACCCCCGGAGCTTGAGCAGGACCTTGGGGACCAGGACCGTCGGAGGGTAGGCGTAGGCAACTAGTCCGTCCCAAGGGATCGAGAGCGCATCGACCGCCCAGGCCAGCGGGTCGGGAATCGGGGAGACGAAGAGGGGAAGCTGGTGGTTCCACCTGGTGGCGAAGAGGTCGACAAGGGGAGTCTCCCAACGCTCGCAGATCAGGCGAAAGATGTCCCGGCGCAGGGTCCATTCTGTGTGAAGAAGCTGGCCCCGCCGAGAGAGGGAGTCTGCCAAAACGTTCAGGTGACCTGGAATGTGACGGGCTCGTAGGGAGATGCCGCGGTCCTCGCACCAGCGAAGGAGTCGGTAGAGAAGGATGCAGAGGTCGGGCGAGCGGGTCCCTCCCTGCTTCTGTATGTAAGCGACGACCGTGGAGTTGTCGGAGAGGACAAGGAGGTCCTGTGTCCGAAGATCGGGTTCCCAAGCGCGGAGGGCCTGCCAAACTGCATTCAGCTCCAGCCAGTTGATGTGCCGCGAAGCTAGGTCCTCGTTCCAGCGGCCGGCCGCATAGCGAAAACTCGGGAGAAGGTGAGCGCCCCACCCGGCGAGACTGGCATCGACGCAGAGAGAGAGACGGGGCAGTGGTGAGGTCAGGGGAATCCCGGAGCCGAGCCAAGAAACGTCCGTCCAGCGAAGCAGATGGGGCCGCAGCAAAGGAGGTATCGGCACCAGGGAGGAGAGATCGCCGGAGGACGGTCTCCAGTGGAGGAGAAGATGCAATTGAAGAGGACGAGAGTACAGACGACCGAGGGGAAGGAGATCTGCCGCAGCACTCATCAGGCCGAGGAGCTGGAGCCACACCCTGGCGGGGACAGCCGCTTCCTGAGCTACCAGACGGGCGAGATCGGCGAGTTTCTGGATCCGCGGCTCGGGAAGACGCACTAGGTTGCGGTCGGTCACAAACTCCATCCCCAGGTGCACGAAGTGGCGAGAGGGAGTGAGGTCGGACTTGCCGGCGTTGACCAGGAAGCCGAGGCGAGATAACAGGAGGAGAAGCGCATCCCTGTCCAGGAGAAGAGAGGGCACCGACTGGTTCCGCAGAAGAAGGTCGTCCAAGTAGTTGGAGATCGGGCTGGAAGAAGAACGACGGGCTCTGGCTACCACGGCGTTCATGATCCGCGTAAACACCCACGGACTGAGGTTGAGACCGAAGGGGAGGGCCCGAAACTGGAAAACAGTCCCGTCGATGGCAAAGCGGAGGTACCGGCGGGAGGCAGGATGGATTGGGACGTGCAGGTAGGCATCGGACAGGTCCAGGCTGACAGCGAAATCCATGGGCTGGACGGCCGCACGAAGGGACCTGGCTGTCTCCATCCGGAAGGACGGGGCGGCGATGAACCGATTTAGGGCGGAGAGATCGATGATCGGCCTCCACTTGCCTCCAGGCTTGGGGACGACGAATAGTCGGCTGTAGAAGGCGGGGGAGTCGTGGCAGGCGACGACCTCCGTAGCAGCTTTCTGGAGAAGAGCAGCGACTTCTCCGCGAAGGGCATCGGCCTTGGGCGGGTCTGACGGAATCTCGGTCCACAGGGGGGATCGCCGAAGCGGGGGCGGGGAACGAAAGGAGATGAGAAGACCGACTGAGACAAGGGAGAGGATCCACGGGTCGTCCGGAAACAGGGAGCGCCAGACGTCTCCGTGCAGAGCGAGCCTCCCGCCGACAGGCGACCCCGAAGCGGTCGGCGGGGGCGGAGGCGAGTAGAAGTCAGGGGGCCCTCCCACGCCCAGGGCGGCGGGCGGGCTTGGGCCAGGCCGGAACGGCA
Organism: Semisulcospira habei; assembly: GCA_036245525.1. Lineage (NCBI taxonomy): Eukaryota > Metazoa > Mollusca > Gastropoda > Semisulcospiridae > Semisulcospira > Semisulcospira habei. The sequence goes on from BTPG01000007.1 coordinate 3,447,115, forward strand.
GGTCGGGCAGAACGGGCAGGACGGGCGCGGGCAGGACCGGGCGCACGGGAAGAGGAGAGAGGACGGGAGGCCGAGGCGGAGGCAGGGGCCGTCGCGGAGGGTCTGACGAACCGCAGGGCGCGACCCGAGGCCTTGCGGGTTGGCGGAAAGCGAGACGAGGGGGCGCTGGGCCAACGGTCCTTGTTAGCTTCCTTCAGGGACTGCCAGGAAGGGCCGAAGAGGAGCGGAGCGCCGACCGGGGCCCGGCGTAGCTGGGACTTCACATCACGGGGAAGACCCGGGCAGGACTGGAGCACCACATCACGCCGCATCAAGTCACAGTTGGCGGCCGCTGCCATGGCGTTGACGGACGAATGGTAGGCCGCTCGGTTGGCTGCAACAGCCAAGGTGTGAAGATCCGACAGCAGGGGAGGAGCAGAGGGAAGCCAGGCTGCCTCGATACGGCTAATGAAGGCTTGTGTGAGGAGCTCCAAAAAACCCGAACAAGCGAGGGCGTTACGGACGAGTGAGGCGGTACGTTCTATGCCGCGAGGCAGGACACGGTTGAGCTGAGAAGAGCCGCCGGCGAGCACCATCGCAGGCGGATCCACCGGAGGCAGCGAGCACGAGAAGGATTGCGAGTGGCCGGCGTACCAGGACTGCCGAAAGGCGATGTCGACACCGGAAGGCCAGCGGCGGTCATAGAAAAAGTCCGAGTCGGAAGCGGAATCTCGCTGGAGGTGCGCAGACAGGGCGTCAGCTAGGTCGCGGAAGGCAGGCGGCTGGGGAAGCGACTTGAATTTCTTAACCTGCCGAGCAGCGTCCACAAAGGCGGCCGCTTTCCTCTTCAGCGGCGGGGAAGGTGGGCAGGCATCCGCGGGAAGGCACGCCGCGATCAGACGGGCGGCGTCGTCCAAGGCTCGGAGAGTCTCGCCACGAGGAGAGGACAGGGTAGCTGGGGACGCTGTATCCTCCGCTTGAGAGGGCGAACGGCTGCCGGACCCAAGCAAGGCCGACACGGAGTCCTCGGGCAGCAGGCTTAAGGTCTCTCCATCGATGGCAGGCGATGGCAGCGGGGAAGACCGAAGCACCGTAGGTAAGCCAACGCGCGCAGGCGGTGGAGGAGGAGCCGAGGGGCTACGCTGACGCCGGTGCGGGGAAGTAAGAGGCGAAGGGCGTCGGGAACGATGAGAGCGTCGATCCCGATGAGAACTACTGCGCCGAGAACGAGGCGGAGTCCTGTCGTCTCGAAGACTCTGACGAGAGGAGTGTGGTGAGGGGCGCCGAGAGGAACAGCGCTGCGGAGAACGGCTGCGCCGACGGGAGGCATAAGAGGAAGTCGAGCGAGAGGACGACGAATGCCGGGGGCTACGTCTCCTATCCACGCGACGAGGGCTAAGCCGACGGTCGACCTCAAGGCGCCTGGAAGAACGGGGACGGTCTCTTCTGTCCCGAGGAGGAGGAAAAGGTGACAACCGTCGCGGTGCCCGGGGCTCAAGGAGGGGGGCACGTTGCGGACTAGCAGCTGGGGCCGAAAGGCCACGGTGAAGGGTAGAAGGCGACGACGGTCGCGGTGCCCGGGGCTCATGGAGGGGGGCACGTAGCCGGAGAGGCCGAAAGGCCGACGCGTGTATCGACGAGCGACAAAAGTCGCGGTGCCCGGGGCTCAAGGAGGGGGGCACGGAGCCGGCTTGGCGACTCGCCGGAGGAGTCAGCGGGCTTAGGGGGGGCCACAAGGCCCACGCGTCTACTAACAGGCGACAACAGTCGCGGTGCCCGGGGCTCAAGGAGGGGGGCACCATGCCGGCTTGGCGACTCGCCGGAGGAGTCAGCGGGAAAGGGCGGTGCGGACACCGTAGCAGGAATAGTCTTACCAGGCAGACGAGGCGTGCGTTTCTCCACTTCCGAGGAGGGGAGCTTGACTGGGTCCCGGCGTGCTGTGACAGGTCGCTCGCGCCGGTAGAACCTCCAAAGCTCCGACCAACGAACCTCCGGCCACGAAGAGCAGACAGCGCAGGCGAGGTCCGAGGAGCAGCCAGAACACGGAAGACAGACTTCATGCCGGTCACTAGGCCACTGAAAGTCGCCGCATCGGGGACAGGTGCGCACTTGATGACTGCAACACAAACCCAAAGATGAAAGGCGACCGGCGGCGGGAACTAACCCGCCTACATAACTTCCGAAGCAGGTAAACGAGTGAAGCTCACGACGAAACGCGAGAGAGAACCAAAAAGTTCGAGACGAGACCGACGTCCGGCCCAGCCGGGCGAGACGTAGGCGGCGACCGAGACGTTACCTTTCCATGGCGGAGCGCCGAAGCACAAACCACCGTGAGCGATGGAAGCCGAGAAGCAGAAGGCCCCAGGCCCAGCAAACAGCACGAGGCACAGACGAGGGCTAGCAGAGAAGAAGGCGACGCCAGAAGCAGAGACGAGAGGCTAGGCGAAGAGAGGCCGGTCGAACCGTACACAGTCTACGAAGGGTCAGAGGCTCAGGTAAACGCGTGCGTACGCTAACAGCGAAGTAGACAACTGGCTAAAGGAGACACCACCGGGCACGTGACCGGATGGGTAGGGGAGGCTACTCTCGTCCCTGTTAGGGATCCCCGAGAGCCTCGTGGGGGGACCCTTTGGGTCTTAGGCTAAAATTGGTAAGCAAGTAGACTATTTCCAGACAGTCATGTCATCGGTAATGTGTTTTGAGGAAACAATCCACTGGCCAGAGAAGATCAGCAGCGTCGGACTCTGGGAGAGGGCGGAGCGGATGACAGCGGAGAATGAAGTTGGGTGAGGAGGATGGGGATGGATCGGTCACGGTCTGAGAGGGCCAGCTTCCAGTGTCACTAGGCAGGCATTGTCATGGAACCCCCAGGGAAAGAGGAAAAGAGGTAGGCCGAGAGACTCCTGGCGTCGAGACCTCCAAGCGGACGTCAAGAGACTGGGAACCGCCTGGAGTGGAATCGAGGGAGAAGCACAGGACAGGAGATGCTGGAGGTCTCTCGTCGACGGCCTATACCCGGGTAGGGGTGACAGGCGTAAGTAAGTAAGTAAGTAACTCGGCCAGCCGTCGTGCTTAGCCGATAATGATTTTCTGAGAATCACAAGTAATATGCGGCAACTGTAATCTCTGTCCGTTAAAGGACTGAGGACGATTGCTTTCTGGTTACAAAGCTGATACGATACAACCTTGTTTTATTTTTGTGGAAATAATGCTAAGCAAAACGATTTCTCAACGTACATTGAAACTGCATATGGCGATGAAACCAGCCACGGTGGCTTCAGAAAATGGTCTGCCATGTTGTTTCAACTGCTAGCATAATTATTCAAACTTGTCATACCAACAGCAGATGAATCTTATTCATGTAAACTATTGGACAATTTCATGGAAATAATTCGTTTCTGTACAGTTTTCCTGCTTGCACTGCTGATCATCCATAGTGACGTGCTATATTTGCCCACGGCCCACTGCACTTTCTCGCCTCTCGCGCTAAAGAGCGCAGGAAGTTTTGGGGGAACTCGTGACCTCCGTATTGATGTCTCCTGCAGATGGAGCAGGCTGGCTGTAGGGCCGTTCTTGTCTGAACCAACAAGCTGAAATTCATCTTTCTAGGGTTTTGAAAAGGCTGACTCCTCCTCCAGGACTGAAGACTGTCACTCATGCTACTAATAGTACTATTTACTATGTGCAAACTGAGGACTGTCACTCATGCTACTAATAGTACTATTTACTATGTGCAAACTGAGGACTGAAGACTGTCACTCATGTTACTAATAGTACTATTTACTATGTGCAAACTGAGGACTGAAGACTGTCCCTCATGCTACTAATAGTACTATTTACTATGTGCAAACTGTGGACTGAAGACTGTCACTCATGCTATTATTTATGATGCACAAACTGTGGCCTGAAGACTGTCACTCATACTACTATTTACGATGCGCAAACTGTGGACCGAAGACTGTCACTCATGCTACTATTTATGATGCGCAAACTGTGGACTGAAGACTGTCACTCATGCTATTATTTATGATGCACAAACTGTGGACCGAAGACTGTCACTCATGCTACTATTTATGATGAGCAAACTGTGGACTGAAGACTGTCACTCATGCTATTATTTATGATGCGCAAACTGTGGACTGAAGACTGTCACTCATGCTACTATTTACGATGCGCAAACTGTGGACTGAAGACTGTCACTCATGCTATTTACGATGCACAAACTGTGATCTGAAGACTGTCACTCAATCTTATCCGATGCGCAAACTGTGGACTGAAGACTGTCACTCATCCTACTATTTATGATGAGCAAACTGTGGACTGAAGACTGTCACTCATGCTATTTACGATGCACAAACTGTGATCTGAAGACTGTCACTCAATCTTATCCTACTATTTATGATGCGCAAACTGTGGACTGAAGACTGTCACTCATGCTATTTACGATGCGCAAACTGTGGACTGACAACTGTCATTCATGCTACTATTTACGATGCGCAAACTGTGGACTGAAGACTGTCACTCATGCTACTATTTACAATGTGCAAACTGTCGTCTGTCCAAATGAAGAAAACAAGGTCTTTACCGCAAACACTTTATTTCTATGTTGGGCACATAAAGGTACAATAATGTTAGTTGGTAATTCTAATGGAATTTATGTGAACTTGATCTTGAAGTGTCTGAGGAAAAATCCACAAGCATACAGCCCTGAAAGTCTAAAATTTTGCCCACCAGCCTTTGGCTAGTGACTTCCAAGTTTTACTAGCCAAACTGAAAATGTTACTAGCCAAAACTGAAAATTTTACTGGTACTGAAAATAGCCCAACTCAACAATATAATGTACCACAAGTGTTTGACACCCAATGTTAGAGTGTTTTCTGCCCAGAGGCATTGAGAACAAATATTTGAACGGACAATCATAACCAAGTTCATGTTTATGTCCTGACTTCAAGCTTTTGTTAGTATCAAGTGGAGAAATAACTGACAAAGTCCCCATGTGAACTGTGGTGAGGTTTTTTATTTATTAATTTTTTGTAAGTAGAGCTGGGCTACTGTTTGCACAACAGGTTAAAGGGTCTGTAGACCCCCAGGTATAAATTTTAGAGGGTACACAGATCCTAGCATTATAGAGGGTCCGCAGATTTATTTAAGAAAAACTGCATCATCTGTATGTTCCTTAAAATAAATTATCCCCACCCGGGTCTGCCCTGGGGGACTTGAGTGGGGTTAACTACCTTTTAGTTCCCAGGGTCACCCTGGTCAGCCCCACAGGGTGGGTTTTTCCCTCTATTCTGGGGCATGTGTTTCTGTCTACCCTTGGTCCATTCACCTGTATTTGTCTTTTTAAAACTCTCCCAACTGTCTGCACTGCCTGTAGCTCTTGATATTGGATGTGTGTTGCTAAATGGTCTTAGCTTTATTTAGGCCCCATGGCTTAGGTTTATTTAACGTATTGGACCGGCTGGCGACATGCATTCAATATTCTGTTTCTTTTCTTTTTTTCACAAGCAGTACAGGCACGTCTTGAGAAAGCCTTGTTGCTGTCGGGATGTTAAGCAATGTACAATCAATCAATCATTAAAATAAATTTTAAATCTCATTTCACTCTCTTGTGACAGTGTGTGTGTGTCTTTTCCATGATACTGATTCTTTAACTGGTGAGCTATCGCGCAAAAGCCTGTCTCCCTCGCTCTCTCACACACAGAAAAACATATCTATTTATTTATTTGTATGATTGTTTGATAATGTATTGTAACAGAGAATGTAGCGTTTTCTGCTGAACGCGGCAGATTGACAACCAATGTTTGACTTGTCTAAAGTGTGTGTGTAGTGTGTGTGTGTGTGTGAACTGATGTACTTAAAAGTTTGTTTCAACCCGTTTAACCACTCAGAAAGACGTGTTTCTCAATTTTTTGCCTAATAACTGTGTACCAGAAGATGGATCGACCACGATTAAAAAAACCTGACAAACTTATTTCTGTTCAAATTTCTGGACTTGCTTTTGAGTTTGCCTCAGTGCTCATTGCGCATGCCATTCGAGTGCCGTCGTGCTTTAGCCATGGAAATACACTCAGCACAGCCATGAACTCTGAAAACTGTGTCGTAGCGGTGGTTCCACATACCGCCCAGGGGTAGCATTTCTGGTACTGTCGCTTGTCGATGGAGGTGTTGAAGTGCAACTTTATTCTTAGCGATTATCAAGATCAGACAGTGCCGGATTGAAGAATCCGAAGCATTCCAGCTCTTCCTTTGCTTTTTCTCCGCCATGTACAACTTCGTTCAAGATCGAAAGCAAAACGCACGATGCCGTATCCCATGATAGTATTATGGTGACGTCACAGCAAGTAACGCGTTCAACATGCAGCGCGCACTTTGTAATAACATGCTGACACCACACATAAACTAACAGTTTGCACGCCCTGTTACACTCACACGGACCCCGGCGTCGGGTCGATTCTGAACGCAGCCGCGACTGAGCGAGCGGCTAAACGAAACAATTCAGTCGTCACTAAAAATAGAACGACTGTCACCGACCTCTGTTATGGTACACACAGTTCGAGTGACGTGTTCGGCTACTGCCGCAATGTGATGTTATAGAGGCGGCTCGCGGTGGCAGGTCACGCGCCGGAGTACCTCATGTTCGGCTGGGTTCGGCTGGCGGTTAGCCGTTGGATTGGAAAACGCACGATCGCACTCGCATTTGGCGAGTGGGTATTTTTTTTTACTCGCCAAATTTTTTTTTCACTCGCCATGGCGAGTAAATTACTCGCCATTTTCAGGGCTGGCATAACTTCACGCTACAGAATTGATCTCACAAGTACAAAAACTCGCAAAACAGTTAATCATCTTCAACTTTCAACAACAAAAACAACAAAGCAATAAATGCATCCAAGACCCACCCCAGTGTCCACAATTTTCTGGAAATGCACAGCAACTGTGCAGCTGCCAAGGTCACGGTGCTTCTCACTGTTGTGTATCAGCACGCTGACTTTCTTGGAGCGAATTTTGTTGGCACGGTAACCAAACACAAACAACATGGAGTCAATCACATTGGACTTGCCGCTGCCATTGGGACCCACAATAGAGGTGAAACTCTGGAAAATAGCAATTACAAAAATAAAATATATCAACTGTTTAAAATGCCAGGTACCGTTAGAGGTTGAGCGATGGCTGAAAACACGCACTTTGTACACTAAATCCCTGATATTTCAAGGGCTGTGCCATATTTGCTTGGAGCCTAGAGGCGCCAAGCAAATCTGGCACTACCCTTGAAATACCAGGGTTGGCTGGTTATAGTCACCAATATGATCTGACACCACCTTTGAGCAACTAACTTCCAGTGCGTCAGAGTGACTAAGAACTTTACCTTGTGGAATGGACCGAGCGACTGGACGCCAGCGTATGATTTGAAGTTTTCGTTCACAATGTGTGTGATCATCAGTCGCGGGCCATTGATGTCGTAGGTTGCCACAGACTGGGGCGCATCGGGAATTTCAACCTCTCCGTAATCTGCAACACCGTTGCTATTCTTAGAAACAACAACAGTTGAACACAGCCAACCGGAAATCTGTGTACAAGCGGAACTCGTTCAGTCAGTGCAAGAGGAACCGACACCAGTGCGTTATCACACGAGAGACGGTGTGAAAATTTAAAAACGGTTCACGGAGTACAGGGCTAGAAATTAACTTTTTTCTTTGGGGGCCACCGGGCCCCTTGATTGAAAAATTTGAGGGCCCACAAGCAACTTTCGGGGCCCAACTTTGAAAAATAATGCAAACAAAAAACAAAAGAATTATTGACAATATAATAAGTAGAAAGTACAATTTGTCTGATAATCTAAAATAAAAACAATTGAATTTCCAATTTTGCTGAGTGATGTCATTTTTATTTGCCTTTTCTTTTACTTTCAAACATTACCAACAAAAAAGGGGAAAAAACACACACACACACATTCAGTGACACACATATTCCAGTGACTAGTGAGCCTGAAATGGCCATTAAACAAAATAGAAAAAAATCAAGTGAGTCTCTTGTATAATACTTTTCAGTTTTGTGACTGAGTATTGCACAATACACATCATTAAATTTTTAATATGAGTAACCTAACAAAAAATCTGACCTCAATGCACAAAAGTTCAAAACAAAACCATGAAAGGGAACTAAACAGTACTCTTCCTGATAAACTAAAGTTAAACAAACAGATTTTGCCTTTTCTTTTTTTTTTCAATCATCTATTCATATTACACTTATGTGCACTTGAGTTAACAGAAGTAAACTAAAAATACAATAACGCTTCTTTTCTCTGTTTTTTTTTTTTTTTTCTGTCCAAATTTAGGGCACCGGTGTGGGTTGCTTCCCTTGGCCCAAATACGAAACTGCCGAGTAGAGCTAGCTGTAGCAGACGAATTATTTTGCGGGCCAAGCGGGCCCTTTGTTTTTCAACTTTCCGAGCCCGAAATCAACTTTGCGGGTTTTTGGCCCCGGGCCCCCGCTAATTTCGAGCCCTGGAGTATGATCCATGGTCAGCAAGAGATATAAATTGTCGTGAGCCCTTGCGTCCGCAGCTGCAAGAGGCGTAGATGGACAGCTCTGGGCCCTGCACGTGCCCTTTTGTGATCTGTCTGTTCTTTTGACAAAATCAGCGCTAATACCGACTTTGCCAATCATATCAATCAGAAACCCGACTACTACTGTACTAGTGCTAGCAGTAAAGAGGTTCAAGTTGACACTCAGTTTCAAATGTTACTTGCTGCTCAAGATGTGTAATGGTTACCCCTTCCCAGCTGGTAGATGTTCCCGAAATATCTGTCAACTCAACAGTAAAGAGCTGTCCGAAAACATGAAAACACTGTGGAGTCCACAAGAGGCATAGATCCTCATGAGCCCCCGCAAGTGCGGGGGCTCATGAGGACCTATGTCTCTTGCATTTGGTTTTTGGTCATTTTATTTTCAGCGGTAAACGGGTTAAGCCGCAGACAGAGTGATCACCTTCCATGTTGAAAACTGCGGGAGGGTTGTTGGTGGCTGGCACCCCGGCTGGCTCTCCCTCCGTCTCTACCTCCATCTGTTCCTCCTGTTGCTCCGCTGCCGCAGGCTTCTCTTTCGCCTGGTTGGCCCGTTTTCCTCGAGGCATTGTGTCTGCTGATCTGCCTGGGCGACAGTGCAAACATTTGAAAAAAATGGGCTATGTATGGATGGGTTGTTACTCAATCCTTGGGTGTTATTTCTGCTGATCCATTCCATGCCAGCAGGAGATGAACATTTTCTCTCCAGCCCCCCTTCTGCTTGAGACTCTATGCCTCTTGCAAATGGAACGGGTTGACTGAAGGAGATGAACAGGTCTCCAGGAGCCCTGTGAGCCCACTTAGCCCCGACACACCACAACAGGAGATGGAGCAACTATGGCAAATCAAAGGTAGTACCAGATTTGCTTGGCGCCAAGCAAATATGGCACTCCTCTTGAACTATCAAGGTCAATCCATCTCCTGCAACTGGTACACAGTCCTTAGGTGGGGTTAAAGTGACATGAAGACTGGGTGTCAGCATCACGTTTTTGTCCCATTGATTCTACGGGCAGCCAAAGGATTAAAATGGATGCAGTGGTGATTATTACGCAGAAATGTGCATATCTGACCCTCTAAATCCACCTCTCATCAAAGCCCCCGTGTCTCCGGGGAAGGCTTTTGAGCCAGAGACTAGGACAAGGACAGTCTGATATAAAACCTATGACCCGAGGACCTCAATGCCATCGTCCCAGCTTGCTAGGCCATGGCAGATAAACCAAGGGTTTAAAGGGTGGGGCCAGTACTGCGCACACTGCACTCCACCAAAAAGCTCCACCGCGCAGGCTTTAGGAAACGTCCACGGACCATGACACTGACCATTCCAAGTCCTGTAGCGATGGGCGAGGGGCGAAACGGCAGGTGAAAGATGTCACTGGAAGCCGCAGTCTCAAACCTGCATACAGGCGGTTCAGGATATTGGTCGCCTGATGTTGACCTGGGGATGACAACATCACTCGGCACACCCTGAACGACCAAGCAGCCTTCTCTAGGGACAGCACTGCTTGCTCCACACGGAGAGGGGCCTAGAAAAGGTGGCCTAACCAAAGCTCGTCCCCTCGCAACCCCAGTTGGCTAGCCGCGGTCAATGGGCATCTTCTCCTGCGGTCAAAAAACAAGAAAGAATAACGGATCCACTCTCATGATGACCACGACCGGACTCAACGTAGCATGCTGGAACGTCCGAACCATGCTCGACAAAGCAGACAGCGGACGCCCTGAACGTCGCTCCGCCCTCATTGCCCATGAATTGCGGAGGTTAAACATCGACATCGCCGCGCTCAGCGAAGTACGCCTTCCGGACGAAGGCAGCCTCCAAGAACTTGGTGCTGGGTACACCCTCTACTGGTCAGGCAGGCCTGCATCAGAAAGACGGCTCTCAGGCGTGGGTTTCATGGTCAAGACATCCATTGCGACTAAGCTGGAAAACCTACCAACGGGCCACTCAGACCGCATCATGTCCATGCGCCTCCCACTGAGACACCAGCAACACGTCACCCTTCTCAGTGTGTACTCCCCAACCCTCCTGGCAGAGCCTGCTGAAAAGGACAAGTTTTACACTGACCTGCGCAGCCTCCTACAGAGTACCCCTGCAGACGACAAAGTCATCATCCTTGGCGACTTCAACACCAGAGTGGGCCAGGACTCTGAAGCCTGGAAAGGAGTCCTCGGCAAGCATGGCGTGGGGAACTGCAATGACAATGGCCGCCTACTGTTGGAGTTCTGTGCGGAGCAGCAACTGGTCATCACCAACACTACTTTTCAGCAAAAGGACAGTCGAAAGACCACCTGGATGCATCCTCGCTCCAAACACTGGCACCTTATCGACTATGTCCTAGTGCGTCAGAGGGACCGCAGTGACGTCCTCCTCACCAGAGTGATGCCCAGCGCAGAGTGCCACACTGACCACCGCCTTGTCCGCTGCAAACTCAGGCTTCACTTCAAGCCAAAACCCAAGAAATGGGGGCCCCCCAAGAAAAAGCTTGATGTTGCCAGCCTTCAGCGTGACGATGTGAAAGCTGCCTTTCAGACAGATTTACAGCGCAGGCTCAAAGACACAGCGGACCCAGTAGACTCCTCCCCTGAAACACTTTGGGAACAACTGAAAACTGCTATTGCAAAATCCTCTGCAGAAGTCTTGGGTTTCGCCAGAAAGAAGAACAAAGACTGGTTTGACGAAAACAATGTAGAGATCCAGGAACACCTAGCAAAAAAAAGAGCCGCCCATCAGGCCCACCTAGCCCAGCCTTCCTGCCCTGTGAAGAAGTCTGCCTTCCGCCTCGTCTGCAGCAGTCTCCAGCGCAAGCTCAGAGATCTCCAGAATGAGTGGTGGACCAGACTTGCACAGAGGACCCAGCTTTGCGCTGACAACGGTGACTACAGGGGCTTCTACGAAGCACTGAAAGCAGTGTATGGCCCCAGGCACCTGGTACAAAGTCCTCTGCGAAGCGCGAATGGCCAGGCACTCCTCACAGATAATACCTCCATCTTGAACCGCTGGTCGGAATACTTTCAGAGCCTCTTCAGCGCTGAGCGCACTGTTCAAGAAGCAGTCGTCCTACAAATCCCACACCTCCCAGTAAAGGTTGAATTGGACGAACCGCCCACCGCTGAAGAGACCCTCACAGCCATCCACCAGCTCAAGAGTGGCAAAGCAGCAGGCATTGATGGAATACCGCCAGAGATCTGGAAACATGGATGCACAGCACTGCACAACAAGCTCCATGACCTGTTTCTCTGCTGCTGGGAGGAAGGAACACTACCAAAAGATCTCCGTGATGCAGTCGTTATCACCCTGTACAAGAACAAAGGCGAGAAGTCTGACTGTTCCAACTATCGGGGAATTACCCTGCTGTCCATTGCTGGGAAAATCCTTGCAAGGCTGCTCCTGAACCGGCTGGTACCTGCCATCGCTGAAGACCAACTCCCAGAGGGCCAGTGTGGCTTCAGAGCAAACAGGAGCACCACCGATATGGTCTTTGTGCTGAGACAGCTACAGGAGAAGTGCCGCGAGCAGAACAAAGGGCTGTACGTAACATTTGTCGACCTAACAAAAGCGTTCGACACTGTGAGCAGGCAAGGCATGTGGCAGATCCTGGAGCGACTTGGCTGTCCCCCAAAGTTCCTCAACATGATTGTCCAGCTACACGAGGACCAGCAAGGCCAGGTCAGACTCAACAATGACCTCTCAGAACCATTCCCTATTCTCAACGGCGTAAAGCAGGGCTGCGTGCTGGCACCGACCCTCTTCACCATCTTTTTTAGCATGATGTTGAAGCAGGCCACAGTGGACCTCGATGATGACGATGCAGTGTACATCAGGTATCGTCTCGATGGCAGCCTGTTCAACCTCAGACGACTGCAGGCCCACACGAAAACCCTAGACCAACTGATTCGTGAGCAGCTTTTTGCTGATGATGCTGCCCTCGTTGCACACACAGAGAGAGCCCTGCAGCGCATCACGTCTTGCTTCGCAGATGCTGCCCAGCTCTTTGGACTCGAGGTCAGTCTGAAAAAGACAGAGGTCCTCCATCAGCCGGCACCCAAGACAGTGTATCGCCCTCCTCTCATCACCATTGGCGAGTCTGAACTAAAGTCAGTGCACCAGTTTACCTACCTTGGCTGCATTATCACGTCGGACGCCAAGCTGGACAAGGAGCTTGACAGCAGGCTGGCAAAAGCGAACAGCGCTTTCGGGCGACTTTTCAAGCGGGTGTGGCACAATCAACAGCTGAAAACAGGCACCAAGATCAGCGTGTACAGAGCTGTGGTCCTCACCACCCTGCTGTATGGTTCCGAGTCCTGGGCCCTCTACCGCAGCCAACTACGACTCCTCGAACGCTTCCACCAGCGCTGCCTGCGTACCATCCTGGGCATTCACTGGAGTGACTATGTCACCAACGTCGAGGTCCTTGAACAGGCTGAAACTGTGAGCATCGAGGCTTTGCTGCTGCGGACACAGCTCCGCTGGGCGGGGCATGTCTCCAGGATGGAGGATCATCGCCTACCAAAGATCACACTGTTCGGCGAGCTTGCTACTGGACATCGTGACAGAGGGGCACCAAAGAAGAGATACAAAGACTGTCTCAAGAAGTCACTTAGTGCCTGCCAAATCGACCACCACCAGTGGTCTTCGCTTGCTGCGGACCGTGACACCTGGCGCTCCACCATTTACAAGGCAGCTGTCTCCTTTGAGGACTCTCACAGAGCTAGCCTTAAGGACAAGAGGCTCAGGAGAAAAAACAGAGATGCCGCAGCTCAGAACCCTGGCCATACCTTCCCCTGCAGCCACTGCGGTCGAACCTGCCTGTCTCGGATTGGCCTCCGCAGCCACGAACAAGCCTGCAGACGTCGTGGTCAACTCCTATAAAATCTTCGTTCGCGAAGTCAAGCCAAGAGAAATCCACCTCTGATGCAGCACACTAATGTTCCGGGCTCTGAGTCAGACTGACGTACATTTGTTTACTCTGATGTACTAAGCTTTATCTTTACGCACTGAAAAACGCACCAGCGCGTCATCGTGAACACGTTTCACAGCCACATGTGCTGAGCAGAACAAAGCTTTGGAGAGAGCGCCGAGCACCAACAGTACTGCATGCGCAGCAACAGAAATTTGTGTGTGTTACAAAGTATGTGATCATCTAAGACTTCATCATTTCTGTGACTCAGTGAGGGAAATCCTGCTGACCCTCTGGCAACTGTAAACTTAATCTGCCGCGCTAGATCTGAATCCCTATTTTTAAGAAAAAAATCAACACTGGGAGTGGGATGTACATGTAGTTTGGTTTTGGGTTCAGTGCAGACTGTCATTGAACATGCTAACCTGGCAGTGGATAGTGGTACTTTAGTAGCAGCAGGCATCCGTCAGTCTCTAGAGACCATGAATGATGGCGTAGCACCCTTGAAAATGTCATTTTGGTCAAATGCTCTTACTCTTAGTGTGCTGAATCACCACCTGCTGTGGCTGTATCTACTTATAGGCCCACAACCCAGGCAGTGCACACAGTGAATCCATTCAGTTCTGACAGTCACACTGTTTCTTTCAATTTTTATGATAATTTTTAATTAGAACATTGTTAAAACTTGGGTGAGATCAATCAGCCCCCCCCCCCCCTCCCCAAAAAAACAAAAAACAAAAACAAAACAGAAACCAGATTTTAACTCATTCAGCCCTGACGCACTACAGCAGGAGAGGGGTCGACCATGATAATTCAAGGGTAGTGCCAGATTAGCTTGGCGCCAACAGGCGCCAAGCTAATCTGGCACTACCTTTGAATTATCATGGTCGATCCATCTCCTACAACAGGTGCATAGTCGTTAGATGACGCCCCCAAAATTTGGGAAATACATGTGTCGGGCTGAATGGGTTAACCTGCTTTTACTGTATGTGGCACCTCTACCTTTTAGTCGTGTTCATGTTATCCATATCATGTTTCTAATTCTACCCCCCTTGCAACATGCACATGTAATGTATATACAGTGGGATTATAAAATAAATTATAATTCCTCTCCATTGAGTTTTCCACTCTAGGAAAAGAAGAAGTTATGTCACAAACATAAGTGCATCTAAAAAAAAATACTGTACAAGATACGATGTCTGGCTCCCTGCCCGATACTCAAATCTAAATTACTAGTGTTGCTGGCCACACACAGCACTGAGGACTGTGTGGCTCGAAAATTTAGGAACTCCATAGGATTGTCACAGTGACCATTACAAATCAACTGAACTAATTAATTTAAAAAACAAATGATCGCTCCGCTGTTCTGGCCCAGTAAGACTAAACCAATGACCAATACATGTCTCCCCCATTCCGGAGACATTATATGATAAACAGATTAAACTGTTGACAGAATAACAGTGCAGTGGATCCGGCCAGCAAGCGGTCAATAACCTAGACCAACAATGCTGACAGATGTGGATGTTTCTGTAGCCCATAGGCTACAACTTTTCAACATAGGTATTGTGTCATTAATTATCGAGTACATGATATTCTACCGTATATAAGGGATTTAAGGAATAAATAGTTCTTACGTGCACCAAACTCAAAAGTGGCGGGGTTGCCTTCCGGAAGTCCCTTTCAATCGATACGGTATTTGGATTGGATAAAATTATACGTTGCTGCGGGGTCGTCGTCACCCGGAAGTGACATACCCTGGTGACCTTTGTTGTTTGGGCAGCGAAAAAAAAAAAGGTGGAGGAGAGGGCGAACGCTCTGTCAGTGTCTATATGTTGGTTGTGTTGAACACGCCCCGTGAGTAGACATGCAGGCAAGTTAGGACGTAATGCGGCGAGATCATTTCCACTACATCCCTGTGCGGAAGATGAGGATTATTGTGTTTTGCATCGCTTTAGCTGCAATTGCTGCAGGTGAGACTGAATGCGATTTCCCGTGTTATTTTCGTTTGCTTTGTAATTTCGTTTCCACATGTTGAGACATGGTATTCACATGTAATCAGCACGAGCTACTGTTAAAATGTCCCCACTCCGTAGATCTTTTGCAAAGACAACGGAAGATAGAAAATCTGTGCTTGAGGAGAGGTAGACCTTGAAGTTTGGATTTAGAAAAAGGAAGTGGAGTGGGGGGGTGAGGTACTCCTTTGGGGTAAATATAACCTGCATAAGGATTTGTTTGCGGAAAGGGTTGCTCAAATCACAATGCTGATTATACACTGTACTCATGTCAGGCAATACATGTACATATTCACATGTCAGGTCATGTCTTCTGTCACAATGATGTGATGTTCTGTATTAACCTGAGGATAGAGGTGTGTACTGGATCTTTTATCTATTGTTTAATCTGCTAGGTGTGTCTTATCATACTGGAAGGCAAATGCTAATCTTTGTGTCACTCCAGATCGCGGCCTATGAAAAGGCTATCAGCTGCCCTTCCAGCATTCTGTTATCAGCGTTTAATATCTATTAAGCTGCAATTTTACTGAAATCTCGACTTATATTTATTCAAATGTTAAAAAACCAGCATGATTAGAATTAGTTGGTTATTTGGGTTTAATGCCGAGCAGGCAACTAAAACCATCTCACGGCAGCAGCATGATTAGAGGCTAGGCTCTGATAGAAATTCAGCTCAAAGACTTCTTGATATTTGCACGGAAGTTTAGTTTTCCATCTTTTGTATAACTTTAACTCATTCAGCCCGACGCACATACTTCCCAAATTTTGGAGGCATCATCTAATGACTATGCACCTGTTGCAGGAGATAATTCAAGAGTAGTGCCAGATTAGCTTAGTTGGCACTATCAGTATCACTACCAGGCACCAAACCATACGGCAATCATGGTCGATCCATTTGCTGTCAAACATCAGGGCTAAATGGTTAACCCATTCAGCCCTAGGCACCAAGCTACTCTGGCACTACCCTTGAGTTATCATGGTCGCTCCTTCTCCTGTTGTAGTGCGTCAGGACTGAATGGGTTAACCATTTAGCCCTGATGCTTGACAGCAAATGGATCGACCATGATTGCCGTATGGTTTGGTGCCTGATAGTGCCAACTAAGCTACTCTGGCACTACCCTTGAATTATCATGGTCGATCCTTCTCCTGTTGTAGTGCGTCAGGACTGAATGGGTTAACCATTTAGCCCTGATGCTTGACAGCAAATGGATCGACCATGATTGCCGTATGGTTTGGTGCCTGATAGTGCCAACTAAGCTACTCTGGCACTACCCTTGAATTATCATGGTCGATCCTTCTCCTGTTGTAGTGCGTCAGGACTGAATGGGTTAACCATTTAGCCCTGATGCTTGACAGCAAATGGATCGACCATGATTGCCGTATGGTTTGGTGCCTGATAGTGCCAACTAAGCTACTCTGGCACTACCCTTGAGTTATCATGGTCGCTCCTTCTCCTGTTGTAGTGCGTCAGGACTGAATGGGTTAACCATTTAGCCCTGATGCTTGACAGCAAATGGATCGACCATGATTGCCGTATGGTTTGGTGCCTGATAGTGCCAACTAAGCTACTCTGGCACTACCCTTGAGTTATCATGGTCGCTCCTTCTCCTGTTGTAGTGCGTCAGGACTGAATGGGTTAACCATTTAGCCCTGATGCTTGACAGCAAATGGATCGACCATGATTGCCATATGGTTTGGTGCCTGATAGTGCCAACTAAGCTACTCTGGCACTACCCTTGAGTTATCATGGTCGCTCCTTCTCCTGTTGTAGTGCGTCAGGACTGAATGGGTTAACCATTTAGCCCTGATGCTTGACAACAAATGGATCGACCATGATTGCCATATGGTTTGGTGCCTGATAGTGCCAACTAAGCTACTCTGGCACTACCCTTGAATTATCATGGTCGATCCTTCTCCTGTTGTAGTGCGTCAGGACTGAATGGGTTAACCATTTAGCCCTGATGCTTGACAGCAAATGGATCGACCATGATTGCCGTATGGTTTGGTGCCTGATAGTGCCAACTAAGCTAATCTGGCACTACCCTTG
This sequence comes from Semisulcospira habei, assembly GCA_036245525.1. Classification (NCBI taxonomy): domain Eukaryota; kingdom Metazoa; phylum Mollusca; class Gastropoda; family Semisulcospiridae; genus Semisulcospira; species Semisulcospira habei. Next base: position 3,464,612 of record BTPG01000007.1, read on the forward strand.
AGTTATCAGTGTCGATCCATCTCCTTCAACTGGTACGTAGTCATTAGGTCACATCTCCAAAATTTTGGAAAAATGTTGCCGCGGGTTAAGTTCCCATTCAAATACAAATTCAGAAATTGCCCTGGACAGTTCAAGGGTGGTGCCAAGGTAGCTTGAAATGAAATGAAATGAAATGAAACTTTGAAATGAAATGAAACTTTATTTCTCAACGGATGAAGTAATTAGCACGTGTGCCATTTTTCATACTTGCCGTTGCTACTCTACAAACACAGGATAATAATAGCTTGATGACTAGAGCAAGCTATTCTGGCACCACCATTTAAATCCATTACATCCTGAAGCTGATTTTGTAAAATGTACTTATTTTGTCCTATGAAGGCTACATTACAGATCAGGAGATAGATCAGCCATTTTAGTTCAAGGGTGGTGCCAGAATAGCATGGCGCCTCAGGTGCCAAGCTATTCTGGCACCACCCTTGAACTACTAGTCAAACTACCGGTAATTTCAAGCAGTAGTGTATCAGAATGAAAAGGGTTAACTACCAGGCTTGATCACTGTCCGGTGAAGTGTGCCTGTGTAGCCATCTGATCTATAGTAGACTATAGAGGACAAGCCCCCAATTTTGACATTTTTGTCGGGCAGCGCTCAGTGTGTTGACTGTTGAGAAAAAGTGAGTGTGATGCATGTGCAAGAGGCATAGCTTCTCATGAGCCCCCACAACTGCGGGGGCTCATGAGGATCTATGCCTCTTGCTGAGACTGATTTGTATCCATGTTCCTTGGCTTTTGGTCCTTGAACGGGCAAAGATTTCAAAATCAAAATATAAGTTCAGTGTAGGGAGGGGGTTGTCTCCCTCGAGTTGCTGCTGCTATCACCTGTCCTCAAGGAGGCAACCAGCGTAAAACTCTATATATCAGTGTTACCTACATGAAAGAAGGCTATGTACCGGTATGTGCTTTTGGACCTTGCAAGAGTGACCAGAGTGTCTAAAATGACAGAGCAAGACATGTGGAGTGAATACGTGTGCAGACCCCCACAAGGCTGACGTATACTCTTTTTGAAAGCGTAACATTCTGGCTTATCCTCTGATCTTTCTTTTAGCTCCCTACCCCATCCCCCCCACTCCCAAATATAAAATAATAATAATAATACATAAATAAAAATATAGTCCCCCCCCCCCCCCCCCCCAATTCCATGGGTTTCCAGTCACTCCTTAACCTATTAGATCCTGAGGATGAATTTTTTTTCAGACTTGTAACTGTGAGTGTGAGTTGTTCTAGGAAAGCTAGGAAAGAAACAGATTGACCATGATAGTTCAAGGGTGTTGCCAGGACAGCTTGGCATCTTTAGGCGCCAAGCTGTTCTGGCACCACCCTTGAACTATCATCATGGTCAAAGTTATCTCTTCTTCAAAGTCAAAGTTATTTCTTGAAAGATATCAGTCTGTATGTGTGAATGGGATCATGTCTCAGCCTGTGCTTTTGAAGTATGGTGTCCCACAAGGATCTGTTTTGGGTTCTCTGCTTTTCTCTCTTTACACTGAACCAGTTTCCCGAATCATCAGCCAGAATAGCTGTGAGTATCCCAAGTATGCTGGTGACACTCAGGTCTCTAAGTCTGACCATCCTGGTAACCTGCAGACCATTGTCTCCAGTGTGGAGAAGTGTGTAGTTGAAGTCAAAGACTGGATGACTTACAACAGACTCAAGTTAAATGACAAAACAGAGAGCATGCTTGTTGGTACTCGAGCTAGAACATCTGCCTCCAAAAGTCATCACATTTCCATAGGTGGCCATGATATTTTTTTCAAATCAGATGTAAAAAGTCTGGGTGTATTCCAGGATTCAAGTTTATCGATGGAAAAACAGGTTAGCCATCTTTGCCACACTTAGCGCCAACTTGTAGCTCCGCAGAATAGGCATGATCAGATCCTTCCTGACAGAAAAGGCTACTGCCCAGCTTGTATGCTCTCGCATTCTGTCCCATCTAGATTACTGTAATTCCCTTCTTGCTGGTATCTCATCTGATCAACTCGCTCGCATTCAGCTTATCCAGAATAATGCAGCCGGTTAATCCTTCGCAAAAAACGCACTGATCATGTCACACCACTGCTAAAGCATCTCCACTGGCTACCTGTCAAGCAGAGAATAGAGTACAAGCTGCCCACTTTGGCATACACACACTATGACAATACACTTCCTGCATATCTGTCTTTTTCCCTTGCATGGCACAATCCTAGTAGTAGAAGTCTGCTCTCAAGCTCACAGAAACTGCTTGTTCAGCCCAGAGTCAGCCTAAAAACTGCTGGTGCCTGTTCTTTCGGTTCTCAGGCCCCTCACATCTGGAACTCACTTCCACTGCATGTCTGTCTTTCCCCTACCCTGATGACCTTCAAAACAAATTTGAAGACCCATCTTTTCCAGGTAGCATATCAAGATTAACTTAGTCTGGATGTGCTGCCTGGAAATGTTGGCTGTTTTCTAATAATATGGGTAGCCCATGTAGGTGGGCTGCGTGTGTGATTGCTGCAGGAATCAGCGTAAAGCACTGCCCACAGCTAGAGGGTTGAACAGTTTGTTTTCGTCCATAACCGATCCTAGATCAGTTACTTACGAGATCGTCACTGTGCTTTAGAGGGAAATTGAGTGCAGTGGACAGTATACAGCAATATTAATCCGACCACATTTCCTAAATTTGGCAGGTGTCACCTAAGGTCTGTGTACCAGCTGCAGGAGATGGATTGATCATGATAATTCAAGAGTAGTGCCAGATTAGCTTGGCGCCTCAAGGCGCCAGGCTAATATGGCACTACTCTTGAATTAGCATGGTGATTCATCTCCTGCTGTAGTGCATCAGGGCTGAATGGGTTAATTAAAACGCACAGTATTTGCATGATTGACCTCAGTTATCACTGTCATGTCAAACACACGCACACACACACACTTGCTTTGGCTGTCAGGGCTTTTTGCCATTGATGATTCCTGCAGGAATCCTTGCAACGTCAGACTTGGGGAAAAGCCCTACCGACAGCAAGACGATTAAAAGAGATTGAGTGTGATTGGCTTTTTTTTCAGTTGCCTAAATGTGATTTGTCTTTCTTCTTTTTTTGACAGTGGTGTATGCCAGTCTCCCGGGCTACGACAACTTGCAGAAGAGGTTAGTATTGCAGGTGTCTAACTATCAAAACCCTTACGCTGCAACCCACGGCTGCATACATGCAAAGGTTAAGTCCTTCAGGGCTGAGAAAAATTGAAAGCCACCCAACTGCAAGAGGCATAGATCCTCATGAGCCCCCGCAGTTGCGGGGGCTCATGAGGATCTATGCCTCTTACTAAAACTGCTTTATGTAAGGTGGGGATCTTTGACATTGATATTAGGGTGATTTTTTTTTTTTAAAGAAACGCAATCCATGTGCGCGGGCAGTTTTTAATGGTCGAGGCTAAAATTATCCAAGGGTGTGAGGGAAGGTGACCACACTGGACAGATGATGACCCCCCTGCGAAGGGCCACGATGGACATGGCTGGAAATGAGGGTGGGGTCAAACACTGGTGGCTTTGTTATTTAAAAGTGTGTGTTGCTCTGTGAGTTTGGAACTTAGGGCTGCAACGCTGTAAACGTCTCAAATCATGAACATGACGAAGCAGCATGCTTCTTTTCTTCTGGGTGTGTGCGTGCAATTCGGTATGTGTGAATATACATTTAGAAATAAGAAGTGAGTGAAAACTGCAGCTATTAACAGTGCAGTAAGAGCCAGAACAAACAAACATTTTCGCGGGTTTGTCTGGGCGTTTAACTACTTTGCGGCCAGTGGGTGTACTCTCTCTCTCCCTCCCTCCCTCCCCCCCCCCCTCTCTCTCTCTCTCTCTCTGTCTCTCTCTCTCTGCGCTTGACTTGGCGAACGAAGATTCTATAGGGCTTGCCCACCTCGTCTGCAGGCATGAGAGAGAGGGCCAGTGTAGATTGTGTTTTCCCGACGTCCTTGTTATTTCAGCAAACAAAGATCCCCCCCCCCCCCGCCCTGCCGAGGAACAGGGATAAAAGGTGGTGTCAGCAAGAGGCATAGATCCTCATGAGCCCTGGCCCGCGACTGCGGGGGCTCATGAGGATCTATGCCGCTTGCAGTTGTGTGGTGGTCAGTATTTCTCAGCAGCGAATGGGTTAATCGACTGTGCCAAGCGACCACAAGTTTCGTTTACCTTTTTGCCTCTGTTGCTTGCATGAACACTGTTGCTTAACCCTATACACCAGTGTGTGAAATAAGTTTGACTAAAATAGTTCAAGGGTGGTGCCAGAATAGCTTGGCGCCTCTAGGCGCCAAGCTATTCTGGCACCACCCTTGAACTAAAGCCATTGGTCTGTATCCTTATCTGTGAGTACTATAATGTAGCTTGCATTTGGCAGTGTACACATTTGAAGTATGATATGGGTTAAGGACCTGTATCATGTCTTTATGGATTTTAAGAAAGCGTTTGACAGGGTGTGGCATGCAGCCCTTTGGTCCACCATGAAGCTATACAACATCAATGCCAACCTGATCAAAGTCATAGCAAACCTTTACAACAAGGCCACCAGCGCAGTCTGCTTCAATGGCAAAATAGGAAACTGGTTTAGGACTACAGTTGGAGTCAGACAAGGCTGCTTGCTCTCACCTACTCTTTTCAACATCTTCCTGGAAAGAATCATGACCGACGCTCTGAAAGATCATGAAGGAACTGTCAGTATTGGAGGCAGAACAATCACGAACTTGCGCTTTGCGGACGACATTGATGGCCTTGCAGGAACAGAGAAGGAGCTAGCTCAGCTGGTGGAAAAGCTGGATAGTACAGCCATTGCATATGGGGTGGAAATCAGTGCAGAGAAGACCAAACTGATGACCAATAACGCCAGTGGCATTGGCACTGAAATCATGGTTGGAGGCCAAAAACTGGAAACAGTTAAGAAATTCAAATACTTAAGAGCCATTGTGACAGATGAGGGATCAAAACCAGAAATACTGTCCAGGATTGCGCAGACAACAACAGCACTGACAAGGTTGAAGACCATATGGAAGGACAGAAACATCACACTCTGCTCCAAGATCAGACTGATGCACTCCTTAGTCATCTCAGTGTTCTTGTATGCCTGCGAGTCATGGACCCTCACAGCAGACCTTGAAAGGAGGATACAAGCCACTGAAATGAGATGTTTTCGAAGGCTGCTTGGCATCTTATACAGAGATCACATCACAAACGAGGAAGTGGGAAGCAGAATCAGGCAAGCCATCGGGCCCTATGAAGACTTATTAGCCATTGTGAGAAAACGCAAACTGAAGTGGTATGGGCATGTCACGCGTTCAGCAGGGCTTGCCAAAACAATCCTGCAAGGCACTGTGCAAGGAGGACGAAGGAGAGGAAGACAGAGGAAAAGATGGGAGGACAATATCTCAGAGTGGACAGGACTGAAGCTGGGTGATACGCTGAGAATGGCAGAGAATGGAGGGAGCTGGTTGCCAAGTCATCAGTGGTGCCCCAACGGTCGGCAAGACTACGGGATATAGATAGATAGATAGATAGATAGATGGGTTAACCTCCGTGCACCTCAGCTGCACAGAGGTTAATGGCGGAGGCTACAGACCTGCAAGCGAAAAATAGGTGCAGAGTACTTTGCGGGACAGAGTTGACCTTGCAAGCGCATTTCATGCCTGCATTCATTTTCCTCAGAATGGGTGGGCCCCAGAATTTCTGAGCGGGCCATGTTGACAGAAGGTCATCTCATGCCCCAAAGACAAACAATGTTCATATTATCATGGACTTGTCCTACAAAAGGTTATGTTTGAAAGGTAATCTTTTCTATGCAACGTTGACATCAAGTTCAAGTCATACCTTTTACTTGCACTGAATCTACATGTATTGCCACATCTGTAAGTTTTGACATCTGCTATAGGGCTCGGGAAGTTCCCCACGTTGCCTAGCAGCGTCACCATCTTAAGAGGATACCATAGCCATCAGATAGTAGCAGAATCAGTAATGTTTCAACACATTTTGCTTTATTTTTCTTTCTCTTTGGAAACAAGCAAAAACATATTCTGGTGAGCGGTTTCCTACAGTGATGGCAAGACTTGCTGTTATTGCTTATAGTATGTCAGGCGCAAAGCTAATCTGGCACTACCCTTGAATTAGCATGGTCAGTCATGTCAATCTCCTGTTGTAGGGACTCGGGACTAAATGGGTTAACATTTGAATAAGGCGCAGAACGGGGGCGTGTCTCAAAAACTGAGATGGGAGGCGATTGTTCTCCTTCTTGCTTTTGTGATCAGTGTGCACAGCTGCCGCAGGCGTGCGCGATGTAAACGCTAAACTTCATCAGCATGAAAACATGGCATGATTATCGCTTCGTTTTCCACGCCCCGCTAAACGCAGGCAGCCAAGCGGAAAGGCTGATACCGGCACCTCGGAAAGAATACACTCGGTGGCGGGGACACCTGGACTCGGCCTATCTCAGCAACAGGCACAGTTATCATGTCCTTGCGGCTGAATGGGCCCATTGAGAATATGTGCCTCGTACAGAGGTATTAATCCTTGGTACCCAAAGGCCGACTGACTTCCCCAGGAGTTGTCCTCGGAAGACTGCATTTTCAATCCACGTGACAGATCGACCATGATAGTTCAAGGGTGGTGCCAGAATAGCTTGGCGCCCCATAGGCGCCAAGCTATTCCGGCACCACCCTTGAACTATCATGGTCGGTCCCTATGGTGTGCGTTGAATGAGTCACATAAGATGAATCCGGCGTTGACGGGCAAGTGCTTAGCAGGCTCTGAATAGCAGTCGCGGTTGAAAATCATCTACCGGTACCTCAAATCTGATCTTCATCTGCAAAAGGCCTAGATCCTCATGGGTCCCTGCAGATGCAGGGGCTCATGAGGATTTATGCCTCTTGTCAGCGGGGCGAGAAAGATGAGGGTCCGCGGAGTAACTGCCTAGCTCCAACCGTTCACACTTCATTTTCAGGAACAGATGCACGTTGGCCAGTTTCGATTGCAAAGGTGCAGAGATTCTCTTGAGCCCCTGCAGCTGCCTGGGGCCATGAGAATCTATGTCTCTTGCAGGTGGGAGAGCTTGAATGGGGGACTGGGCAATGAAGTTACACAGCTCGCTTGCTCCATGAATAATTTACATATATTTAAAGTGTTAATCATTAACCTTTTTTTTTTTAAAAGTGCTCGAGCTTTTTTGTACATTTTATTTTATTCAGGAGTCGGTGAGCCTCTGGTTGCCTGCTGAAACATTCATTCATTTCATTCAGTCCTCTCTGCGCCGTCTGGTGCTTGAGGCGACGGCAAGGGAGCGCCACTTTTGTCTGTCAGCTGCTATTTTGGGTGCTGTTTGCAGAGTAAGGCCTCTGTTCTTGAGCTCTCGCTCCACGGTTCGGCGCCACGTCTCCTTTGGTCGCCCACGGTTTCTCTTCCCCTGTGGTGTCCATCTTAGTGCCACCCTTGGTAATGAGTCAGCTGAAACATTAGTGACATGGATTCGTAGCCGGCTGTTGCTGACTTTCATATGGGTTTATGTTTTTTGTTTTGTTTACTTTTTGTCTACCGTATTAAAAAAAATACGGTAGACTTTAAAATGGGGCTGGGTCGGGCGCATTCCGGAGCATGCACATGACGTTTTTGGCATGCGGCGCAGAAATTCTGGCAAAGAAGTAACAAGATAAAAATGGCATCTTGCTAGAGAACGTCTTTTGGGCGCCAAAAGCGACGTGTGTGTGTGTCACTGTGTGTGTGTGTGTGTGACAGCGAGCGACTAGAGCCCGCGTTTGAGGACGGACAAGCTTGAAATGTTAAGATATTGTCCCTAAAAGAATAATCTCGGTGACCTATTTTTTTCGATGTTTGGATTAAGATGCTCCTTGGCGAGAAAATGGTTGTTTCACAAAAACAGGTTGATCCACACTGGAGTCCGTAATTTTCCTTATTTATACGAGATTTTACGTATAGCTAGGTAAAAGAAACATGTTGAAGGAGTTCGTTAACCAGCATTGTACCTCTAGAACTTTGTGAGTGATAATTAATTTATTTTTTTTAATATATATTTTCACGTTTTGGGGATTAATTTTACGAATTATATCATGGGTTAATCTTAAAACAGTTGAATCTTTTCTTTTAACGAAAGAAACACTATTCTCATTAATAATTGCATGATTTTTCGACGGTATTTACACAAGCCTAAAGTTTATCTTGGCTGTCAGGTACGATTAGGTCAGTTGTGACCTGTATGCCCTAGGTGTCAAAATCAGACATTTTACAAATCAGTGACTCCGAAACAGTGGTGCAGTCACTGATTTGTAAAACAGCTAACATAACTTTAATTTTTCTTTTACGAACCCCCCCTCCCCCCCAATCTTCTCATTAATACCCGCATGATGAACAGCGTTTGCATAAACCTGCTGTTTGTCCCGGTCCTGGGGTAGGAATAGGTCAAATATGAAATTGTGACCTATAAGCCCTAGGCGTGAAAATCAGCAAGAAAATTGCAACGTTGATTCTCTGATACGTCAAATGTTAGTACTGCGATGAGTGACGTATAACATCGAGTCGTCACTATGAACACGGCGTCATGGGACTAACTTTGAATGATGCCATGAGGTGAAGCTTGAAGTGCTATCATTCGTCTTCTTTAGAATAGCCATGCTACGCCAGACCAGATCTGTGTGCCAGTAATCAGAGGTTGAGTTAGAGTAGAAGGAGATGGATTCCTGTCGCTACAGGAGCCCACCGAGCGTACTAATGGCGGGAAGCGCCGTGTGTCAGTCCTATTTGTGTGCACCGACGTGTGTGTTGATCAGAGGTTGGCTAAGAGAGGAGGGAAATGGATCAGTATTATAAGCCTAAAAATATGAACAACTCTGAATGTTCCTAAAAGATAAACGCATCTGAGCTCCAAACAATACGGTAGACTTTGGGATGAAATCCTCATATTGTTTTTCATTTTGTGTCACCTTTCATTGTTGTTTTTTTTGTTGTTGTTGTTTTGTGTGTTTTTTTTTTGTTTTGTTTTTTTTTTTTTTTTTGTTTTTTTTTTGGGGGGAGGGGGGAGGTGAAGGAGGGGAGGGAATGGTTTGACTTTATATAGACTCTGATGCATCAAACATACAAACTGTAAAGTGATTCGTGTGAAATTACTTCATGAAAAAGTGTGTGTGTGTGTGTGTGGGGGGGGGGGGGGGGGGGGGTTGGACCCAAAAAAGTGTCTGATAACGAACGCCAAACACTGTCCCATTTCATGAGATCGCATGGTCCATTTCCTATTTGTGTTAGTAACTCATTCAGCCCGACGCACGTATTTCCCAAATTTTGGAGGCGTCATCTAACGACTATGCACCTGTTGCAGGAGATGGATCGACCATGATAATTCAAGGGTAGTGTCGATCCATCGCCTGCTTGCCGGCGCCAAGCTAATTTGGCACTACCCTTGAATTATCATGGTCGATCCATGTCCTGCTGTAGTGCGTCAGGGCTGAATGGGTTACAAAGGATCCTGGTGGTGCAAGCCTTATGAACACAGGCGACACACATCACCCCCCCCACACACACACACACACACACACACACACACACACTCTCACCTCCAGCAACTTGAGCGGTTCAATTACACTCATCATTAACCCCTTCACGGCTGAGAACAAATGAAACACCACCCAGCTGCAAGAGGCGTTGATCCTCATGAGCCCCCGCAGTTGCGGGTGGGGGGGGGGGGGGTTGGGGAGAGGGGCTGCTGAGGATCTATACCTCTTGCTGAAACGGGCTTTTTGTTCCTTGGAGCCTTAAATGGATCTTTGATGTTGAATTGACAGGGATTTCAAATACGCATTGTGCGTCCACTGGCGGTGCAAGGGTTTACCGGTTAAGCTCCAGCGGGCAGTACACACACGCCTTGCCACGTCCCTGTGACAGTTAACCCATTCAGCCCTGACGCATCACAGCAGGAGATGGGTCGACCATGATAATTCAAGGGTAGTGCCAGATTAGCTTGGCGCCGACAGGCGCCAAGCTAATCTGGCACTACCCTTGAATTATCATGGTCGATCCATCTCCTGCAACAGGTGCATAGTCGTTAGATGACGCCTCCCAAATTTGGGAAATCATACGTGCGCCGGGCTGGACGGGTTAACCCCGTCATGCCTGAATTGCTTGAAGGGTTCGCTTCCACGACAAACAGCCTTGCAAGTGAACACTCTTCGCCCTTTATGAGTTTATCTTATTATTGGTGTGTTGATCTGCCATTTTGGACCTTACGGCTGTGAGCTGTGGAGTCCAAACTGACGGACCACACCTGGAGGTGAAATCGCTGCCTGCCACGGCTGAGATCCTTCAAATCGTGTTCACGCCACCCCAAAGTTTTCTCCAGGATGTAAGGGGTTACAAAGGCTGTTTGTAAATCAATGTTTAGAGAGCAGAAGTTAAATTGGATGTGCACACATTTAGTCTTTCCATTTGTAGCCAGATTTTCCTGCGTGGGCCATGCTTAGACGGTTGTGTGCCAAAATGAAGGCATGCGTCGCGCGTCGCTGCTTTTGGCTGGGTGGCAGCGTGTTCTTTTTCTTGGCTGTTTTCGTCTTTGTGAGTAAAGTCCCGTCTTCTTCTGCTGTTGACAGGGGCCTGGCCGGGCAGACTATTCAGGATGAAATGATGATTTTGGAGAAAAAGATTCGAGACCTAGAGCAGGGGTAAGTATCACACATATATTACTTGAACCTTTGGCTGTCAGTACCAGTTTTTGTCATGATGATTCCTGCGGGACTGGCTGGCTGACTGGATTCCTGCAGGACTGGCTGGCTGGCTGGATTCCTGTGGGACTGGCTGGCTGACTGGATTTCTGTGGGACTGGCTGGCTGACTGGATTCATGTGGGACTAGCTGGCTGACTGGATTCCTGCGGGACTGGCTGACTGACTGGATTTCTGCGGGATTGGCTGGCTGACTGGATTTCTGCGGGACTGGCTGGCAGACTGGATTTTTGCGGGACTGGCTGGCTGACTGGATTCATGCGGGACTGGCTGGTTGACTGGATTCATGCAGGACTGGCTGGCTGACTGGATTTCTATGGGACTGGCTAGCTGACTGGATTCCTACGTGAATCATCGTGACAAAAACTGCTACTGACAGCAAAAGCGTCAAGAAACTAAGACCTGTGGTTTAAATCCCCCCAAAATGACGACTACAAAGCAGTTCTGGTGATAAATCGACCATGATAACTTTAAGGGTGGTGCCAGACTAG
>BTPG01000007.1:3475878-3548783 GCA_036245525.1 Semisulcospira habei
ATAACCCAGTAAGCAATGGTCCTCAGGCCCACGACAGCCACAGTGGGCCCACGCAAGGCTGTGCGCGGGCCCACTGCGGCTATCGTGGGCCTGAAGATTTTTGTTACTGAGGGAAGTCCCAAATCACATACGTGCACGCTTTAGAATGAGAAACTAGAGACCCGACAAGCGCTGGTAGACACAAAACATGTACTGTGCAAAGTGCCTCTGCTTTGGACAGACAAACAGATCCGGTGTCAGGGGATTATTATTATTATCTCGCTGTGTGCTCCTCCACAGCAGACCCCCACCCGGGTCCGCCCTGGGGGATTTGGGTGGGGTTAACTACTTTTTAGTTCCCAGGGTCACCCTGGCCAGCCCCACAGGGTGGGTTTTCCTCTCTATTCTGGGTCATGCGTTTCTGTATAGCCGTGGTCCATTCACCTGTATTTCCTATTTTAAACTCTCCCTGTAGCTCTTGATATTGGATGTGTGTTGCTAAATTTTTAATGGTCTTAGCTTTATTTACGCCCAATATCGTAGGTTTATTTAACGTATTGGACCGGCTGGCGACATACACTCAATATTCTGTTTAGTTGTTTTTTCACAAGCAGTGCAGGCACGTCCTGAAAAAGCCTTGTTGCTGTCGGGACGTTAAGCAGTGTACAATCAATCAATCAATCCTCCACAGCAGAGTGCTTTCCCTTCATATGTGCATGGGTGCTTCTGTGCCGGTTATGTGCTGGAAGTCTGGTTTTTGAAAACCTTACCTGCCATAAGAAATTACATGCTGCTTTGGACCTTTCAGGTTTTTGAAAATTGAACAGAAGCACCATGTATGTGGGAAGCGAATACCACCCATCTTGTGTGTTGTGAAGATCTTGCGTGTCTCGTGCGTTGTGAAGTTCTTGCATGTCTCATGTGTTGTGAAGTTCTTACGTGTCTTGTGTGTTATGAAGTTCTTGCATGTCTCGTGTATTGTGAAGATCTTGCGTGTCTTGTGTGTTGTGAAGATCTTGCGTGTCTCGTGTGTTGTGAAGTTCTTGCATGTCTCGTGTGTTGTGAAGATCTTGCGTGTCTTGTGTGTTGTGAAGATCTTGCGTGTCTTGTGTGTTGTGAAGTTCTTGCGTGTCTCGTGTGTTGTGAAGATCTTGCGTGTCTTGTGTGTTGTGAAGATCTTGCGTGTCTTGTGTGTTGCGTGTCTCGTGTGTTGCGAAGATCTTGCGCGTCTTGTGTGTTGCGAAGATCTTGTGTGTCTCGTGTGTTATGAAGTTCTTGCGTGTCTCGTATGTTGTCAAGATCTATGCCTTGTGCCTGTCTCATGTGTTGTGTTGTTTGTTTGTTCAGACCCTGAGCAGCATCCTCAGAATGAAGACTACTGGGGCCATGTGAATCCCATTGGGCCTCGGGCGTGTTACGATGAGGGCAAGAGAGTGGCAGAAACCATGTGCTATGCTTATAAGAAACAGGTCTCAGTGAAATTTTAATGCTCTCATAATACCATCATAAAGAAAATATTGTGGCTGCCTTTAGCCTTTCAGATAGGGATTTGCCTTTACTGTCTAAAACAATTTTACAAAGAAATGTGTATTAAAAGATTATTTTATGATAATTTTTTTTTTTTAATTAAACATGGGCTATCAGTTATTTTCACTATTATTTTCGCCCAAAAAATTGTCAGGAGGTGATTTGACAGAGCTCACAGTTGTGCAGTTGGGTCTTCACGCAGAGACTCATGGCTTGTACCATGAGTGTCAACACGAAAATGTAATCCCCTTCTGCAGGCAGCCACTGCACTGTAAGCAGTACCTACACACACACACACATACACACACACACACACTCACACATACACACACTCACACACACACACACACACACACACATTGTGAACAGTACAATCACACACACTGTGAACAGTACAATTTCAAGCACTGTAAACAGTAAAACCACACACACTGTAAACAGTACCATCACACATTGTAAACAGCATAACAATACTCAATGTAAGCAGTACTACTACGCACACTGTAAACAGTACAGTTGCACACACTGTAAACAGTACAATAGCACATGCTGTAAACAGTACAATAGCATCTGTAAACCGTACAATAGCACATGCTGCAAACAGCACACATGCACGCAAACTGTAAACAGTAAAGTCACACATACTGTAAAAAGTAAAGTCACACACTGTAAGCAGTACAATAGCACACACTGTAAACAGTACAACAGCACACACTGTAAACACAGGGTTCGCACAGGGCCCTAAACTAAAAATGAAAACTGGGTGGCTGGAGGCCCTAAAAACGTAAAAGCCTGAGAGAAATAAAAGTTTTTCAACAGAAAAAAAAAATTGGAAGAAAACAATCAGAAAGGAAAATCGGTTGCGAAAATCAAACCCATTGATTGCCGATCAATCTCGAAGTTTAGTCGGTCAAGGGAAGTAACTCCATATCGAGTGTATACTGATTCAGTGTACTGTTCTCTCCCCTCAACCTGAAAGTGTTTGACAGTAGACCAAGGACAAGGCAGACAAAGCATGCTTTTTCTTCTTCGTCTTGTGATTGAGAAGTTTAAGATTTCCATGTGCCTTGACTGTGCTGCAAGAACAATGTGTTTACTCCAGCCAGTGTAAGAAATTTATGCTTTTGTAATGACTAGGACAATTTACTTGTGACATACCAGAAACTGAGAAAGTGATTAAGTACTTGCTGGATAAGGATTTGTATTGGAGAAGAAATGTGAACACCATTTGGTAAATGGTCAAGAGTTAGACTGGGTGTCTAGTGGTAAAATCTACACCCTCCCTCACAAAACCTGCTACAAAATTATCAGTGGTCAGATCAAACTAAGGCATACATCATGTTGTAGGGAAATGGATAAAGGGCTGGCTTAACTGGGCGAGACAAACCCGAACCTCGTCTCGGCGAGACACCCGAGACAGTCAATGCGAGATACCCGACCCACCCTTTAATAGGTTCGGCGAACTCTCCGAGACAAGATCAGACGTGCCGAACCTAATAAACGGGTGGAACAGGTATCTCGCATTGACTGTCTCGGGTGTCTCGCTGAGACATGGTTCGGGTTTGTCTCGCCCAGTTAAGCCAGCCCTTAAGGTTTCCAGTGATACATGATTTTTGGGTGACCACAGAAGAATCTGGGACATTATCACAGTTTTTTTTTACCAAATCCGAATTATAACTTGAGAACAAAACGTGACACATTTTACACATGCTCCATGGAACTCAGATTTTCAAAAGCATGCTGCACTATGAAAAATCACTGTTACGGTCACAAGATGTTTGCAGTGTTGGCCTAAATTACCATTGAGTTTGTGATTTTCTAGAGTGAGTTGCTTTTGCATAATTAACCATAATATAAGACCCTGCTTGAACATAACACATGTTGTAAATTTTGTCAGCAGAAATCATACTACTACGACACATTCTGACAAATGGTCAATTATTAAAACTTATGTTATTTTGTAGAGTATGTACTTTGTTTTTATTGTAACCGGACTCAGTGACTGGGTGTAGGCGACTTAAATAGTTTATCAGATAGACAAAAACTGCCCATCTAATACAGTACTCAAGTGCCTACAGAGTTTAAGTCCGCATTCCTTTTGTGGTCTAGGGAAGGACTGGAGATTGCAGTGGAGAGTAAACTATAAGTCTACTCTGGTCTCGCATGCGCACAACTAAAATCCGTGTTTACTTGCCTCGCGTTGTGTTCAAAAAGCCAAAGTTGCTTGCGCAATGGACTGACCACAGTATCCAGAAAAACCCTATTTTGACTGGATTTGGTGTTTGTTGTTATCGTTCCTACTGAGCTGCTAACGTGCGCTCGCACGATCAGTCACACCGTCATACATACACACAAACAAACTTCTCGCACGTACACACGCACAGTCTCAGTCTTGCTCTCACTCTAGCCGAGCATCATAAGATAGAAGTAAGGTTCCAAGATTTATTTATACCAGAAAAGCATTCATGATGAAACAAACAACATGATCAAAGTTAGTCAAACCAGTGCAAGTCCTAATAACCTTAAACACCTATAGGCATAGTAACTATACCTACGAACACTACACCTGGCAGACCTATCTCCTATGACTAACACCTGTAACGTTGAATACGATTCCTAGCGAACCTAACTCTTAGCCTAACACCTATATGCACTTACCTATAAAACCTACGCGCAATCCTAACACAGCCTAAGCCCTATTTAGGTGAATTAGAACTGAACTAAAACTCGCTACTGTCCTATGGGGTAGGGCCGGGGTGGTTGAGGAGATCATTGTTCACAATCGCCTCGTGGGGTAGGGTCGGGGTGGTTGAGGAGATCATTGTTCACAATCGCCTCGTGGGGTAGGGTCGGGGTGTTGAGGAGATCATTGTTCACAATCGCCTCGTGGGTTAGAGCCGGGGTGTTGAGGAGATCATTGTTCACAATCGCCTCGTGGGTTAGGGCCGGGGTGTTGAGGAGATCATTGTTCACAATCGCCTACGGGGGAAGAGGGAGGGGAGTGTGAGAAATCACTGCTCGCAATCGCTCACAGGGGGGGAGGGGTGGTGAGCATTGTTCACACTCACCCCGAGACTGAGAATCGGCCGCTTTATATAGGCTCCCAGCCTCTGGGTCCGGAAACTACGTCACAGCTTCGCGCGTGTAGTCCGCTACACACCAACTAGCTAAGTCAGCAAAATTCTCGCTCACAGTGCGCCAAGTGTGCACTAAACCACTGAACTCTGACTCGCTGGTAGTAACTAGTGATAGTGTTAGCAGAGGGCTCCTCTGCTACATTATAATGAAAGGTTTGTGGTTCTTACATGGAAAATCAAATGATCCAGTTTTGAAGATTTATACTCAGAATGGTGTAAATGTTGAGCTATGTTCAAACAGTCTAGGCACTTATTTATCTCTACTAACCTCTTGTTTTTGCTGAAGACAACTGGTGTACTTACGCCTGTCACCCCTACCCGGGTATAGGCCGTCGACGAGAGACCTCCAGCAACTCCTGTCCTGTGCTTCTCCTTCGATTTTACTCCAGGTGGTTCCCATTCTCTTGATGTCTGCTTGGAGGTGTCGACGCCAGGAGTTTCTCGGCCTACCTCTTTTCCTCTTTCCCTGGGGATTCCATGACAATGCCTGCCTAGTGATACTGGAAGCTGGCTTTCTCAGACTGTGACCAATCCATCCCCATCTTCTTCGCCCAATTTCATTCTCTGCTGTTATCTGCTCTGTTCTCTCCCAGAGTCTGATGTTGCTGATCTTCTCTGGCCAGTGGATTTTCAAAATTCTTCTAAGGCAACTGTTTATGAAGATCTGTACTCTGTTGACAGTGGTTTTTGTCAATCTCCAAGTCTCTGCTCCATATAGGAGAACTGCTTTTACGTTGGAGTTGAAAATCCGGACTTTGGTGTTTTGTGACAGCTCTCTGGAACTCAACACTTTTCAACTGGAGAAAGGCTGCTCTGGCTTTACCGATTCGTGCTCTGACATCTGCATCAGAAGACAACTGGTGTAGTGATTTATATCAAGGTTTTGAAGAGGATGCATGGGTGATAGATGAAAGAAACCCTTTACGAAGTTTACAGTATGCATCCAAATTGTGGGTGTAAATTGTTATGTTCAAGCAGTCCAGCAAACTTTATAGATATATTATTTTCTTTTCATTATTTTTTTCAATTGGATTTTGTACTTAAATTAAATTAGAGACTTGTTTCTGTGCATTTAGCATAACATTTTAAAATTAGTTCTCCAAGTAGAATTTAAAATTAGTGGCTTTTGGAAATTATGGTGTAAAGTTATGTTCAAACAGTTTTTACGGCATAAAAGGTTGCATTTTCCACTAACACACTTTATTTATAGACATACCATATATTCTGGATGGAGAACATACTTTGAAACATACAAATGCACAAAAAATGCTTACAGCTTGTGCTTGTTGTGAATTGTTAAATGTGTGACATTGTAAATGTTACGTTCAAACTTTAAACTTCAAAGTTCAATAACAACTAAACTGCAAATAACATAAAAAATTTACTTAGTGTCAATGTTTATGTATGCAAAGGTACATCAGATTTATATGAAATATTAAAATTATTTTGCTTTTGAAAATGCAGGGTGCTTGTCACACCATTTGGACACCCAGTCGTACTCTTGACCAAATGTTATTTTGTTCAGTATTTTAGTGTGTCGTGATAGCCCTATTTTGTTTTTTATTTTTAGATGTTAAAACAGGCCCTAATTTTTTTCTTAAAACAGGCCCTAAAAGGCCCTAAAATTTTTTCTTGAAGGTCTGTATGAACCCTGAAACAGTATAATCTCACATACTGTATACAGTACAATCACATACACACTGTAAGCAGTACAATAGCACACACTGTAAACAATACTATCACGTGCATACTCTCTACATGTTACAATCACACACATCTCTCAACAGTACTGGTAGCTGTATGAACAAAGGAGCCCATGCCTTTTTACTGACTTGCAACGTTTGATTCTAAAGAAAAATTGAAATTGTGATTTTTGAAAATTCAGAATATGAATCTACAGAGTTATTGTTTGTGTGTTTGCAGGAAAACATAGAAGTGCGAGTGGCAAGAATTTTCAACACATACGGCCCACGAATGCACATGAATGATGGGCGGGTCGTCAGTAACTTTATCTTACAGGCGCTGCAAAATGAACCTATCACAGTAAGTCTTTCATTTGATAACATCAGATGTATTTTGATAACATTAGATGTATTTTGATAACATCAGATGTATTTTGATAACATCAGGTGTATTTTAATAACATCAGATGTATTTTGATATCATCAGGTGTATTTTTATAACATCAGATGTATTTTTTAAATGTTATGCCCTGATTTGCTACAGCAGGAAATGGATCAACTATGGTCATTCAAGGGCAGTGTCAGATTAGCTTGGCGCCTTCAGGCACCAAGCTAATTTGGCACTACCCTTGAATTATCATGGTCAATCCATCTCCTGCAGCTGGTGCACAGTCATTGACACGTACAAAATATAGGAAATGCGGCTGTGAGGTTGGATGGGTTAGGTACTCTTCGCAGGTTGTGAGAGATGAATAGACAAAAATGACTGGAGGGTAGTGACTGAATGGTTTGGTGCCCATCTGGGCCACGCACAGAAACGCCTCTTCCTGCTCCCCACTGCACCAAGCCTCGGTGTGTACAGTCTAGAGGGACGCACGACGAAGGTTACAAACAATGATAAGTTTGATCTGCTATGTAATTCTTCACGTACAGGTTTATGGAGATGGAACGCAGACCCGGTCATTCCAGTACGTAACGGACCTGGTGTCAGGATTGACAAGACTGATGGCCTGCAACTATTCTCTGCCCATCAACATCGGCAACCCAGAGGAACACACCGTCATGGACTTCGCTCGCATGATTAAAAGACTCGTTGGTATGTGTTGTCTGGTTTACACTGTTAGCAATACACATTTCCAACACATTACAGTCGTCCTCGCTTAGAAGTGGTCAGACATCATTGGAGTACGATATCATGTACAGATGCACCTGTTTTAAGCACTCGCCCTTATGAGAGATCGTCTGTCATTATAGACCATCATTTAGGTGGCTGTGGCCAATAACCCTAACCCTTGCTGTAGCCACTAACCCTAACCCTGGCTGTCGCCACTAACCCTGACCCTGGCTGTAGCCACTAACCCCGGCTGTAGCCACTAACCCTAACCCTGGCTGTAGCCACTAACCCTAACCCTGGCTGTAGCCACTAACCCTAACCCTGGCTGTGGCCACTAACCCTAACCCTGGCTGTAGCCACTAACCCTGGCTGTAGCCACTAACCCTAACCCTGGCTGTAGCCACTAACCCTAACCCTGGCTGTAGCCACTAACTCTAACCCTGGCTGTAGCCACTAACCCTAACCCTGGCTGTAGCCACTAACCCTAACCCTGGCTGTAGCCACTAAATCAGTGTGTTTTAACCCTTTTAGCCTTTTAGCAGGAGGTGGACTGACCGTGATCATTTAAGGGTAGTGCCAGATTAGCTTGGCGCCTTAAGGCGCCAAGCTAATCTGGCACTACCTTTGAATGATCATGGTCAGTCCACCTCCTGCAACTGGTACATAGTCGTTAAGTAACACTACCCAACATTTGGGAAATACGCCTGCGGGGCTGAAAGGGTAATAGGAAGGAAGCACGGAGAAAGATTAAATGTTGTTGCCGGCACGTCAGTCAAATTGTGTTCGCATAGTACTGTTTGCTTTTTGTCTGTAATAGCTAGCACCTTGCAATGATGATAATAAAGTGTCTGTCTGTATCATATGTAATAGCTAGCACGTTGCAATCCTCGCGCTGGGACCATACGGCGTTGAGGTGCGTCCCCTGGGTGGTGGATAGGGGGTCCCTCGTGAGAGGGGTGCACCGAATGAAATAAGGTGCCGTGAACCAACATGGTCTAAGGGAAGGTGACCCCGACAGAAAACCCCTGGTCCTCCTAGTAAGGGGGTTGGGCGTGGGGGTAGCTTCCCCACCCTGCAAAAAAGGAAATAGCTACAAAAACGCCGACGAAAAGACTAACAGTAATTCCTTTCCTGGAGGAGGAAGCACAGGACAGGAGTTGCTGGAGGTCTCTCGTCGACGGCCTATACCCGGGTAGGGGTGACAGGCGTAAGTAAGTAAGTAAGCACGTTGCAATGATGATAATAAAATGTCTGTCTGTATCGTCTACAGGGGGCAGCAGTGACATCGTGACAAAACCAGCCATGCAGGACGACCCCAGACGCAGGCGGCCGGACATCGGGCGTGCTAAGAAATACCTGGACTGGGAACCTGTTGTTAGTATTCTAACGAGCAAAAGGAATGTGACATTTTTGGAATTAACCGAAACACTTCAGTGTGTGATGTAGAGGACACTTTAGTGTTTCCGATGATTCCAAACAATGTTGCATTTCTCTTGCTTCGTGTTTCTGATGAAATGTTGCATTTCTTTTGCTCATGAGTACATATTGCTTCCAAACCTTGCGTATATTTGTCCTTGCAATATTGTTATTAGGTATTAGTCCACTTGGCAGTGAGTAGGGCCTCTTTGCAATAAGAGCATTGGCAA
The DNA here is from genome assembly GCA_036245525.1 of Semisulcospira habei. Classification (NCBI taxonomy): domain Eukaryota; kingdom Metazoa; phylum Mollusca; class Gastropoda; family Semisulcospiridae; genus Semisulcospira; species Semisulcospira habei. Next base: position 3,484,964 of record BTPG01000007.1, read on the forward strand.
TTGAAGATGTTCAACCCTTCTCTGACAGCGGTCACATATTGTTTTTGAAATCATTGTAAATTAAGCGTCAAATATCCCCAACCCTGATTACTTCCCCTTGGTATGTGTACAATTCTTCCAGCGCTAGCCTCACCTGTCTGGTTTGTGAGTGACCAGCCCTCAAAGGATCATCAACACAAGTTAGTTTCAGCAAGAGGCATAGATCCTCAGGAGCCCCCGCAGCTGCGGGGGCTCATGAGGATCTATGCCTATTGCAGGCGTGTGACGTTGGATTTTAACTTAGCAGTGGAGGTGTTTGGACACTGCTAGGCGTGTTTGTTTATTGGATTTAATGGCGAGGAGGCTGGTAAGGCCATCTCACAGCAGTAACGAGTTCATTACTGCCGGTGCCTGGTTGCTGCTGAGTCTGCCGCGGGGAGCTCTCTCATGTCGCACAGTAACAACAGAACTATGCACAGCGAGCGAAAGGTCCTTGGGATGACTGCAGCCTGTGTACAAACCTGATTAGGCTGACTGCGACCCACGGACTTTTTCTGTACGACTGGAAGTGTCCGTCAGTATCTTGAAGAGGCGAATTTGAACTCGCCGCTATGGTTAACTGAACGCAGATTGTATTGGTGATATGTAAATATCCAATGTGGTGACTAGTGTTGAATGTGTCACACCGTACCTTTCTGTCTTCCCCAGGTTCCGGTGAAAACAGGCATCAACCTGACCATCGAGTATTTCCGCAACGAGCTTCAGCGGTCGAGGCACAGTGAACGCAACTTTCATCCGCCTCAGTTCATCCCCGTGTGAGACTGGTCACACCCCAACAACCCGCAAACCCCTCATTTGTTTGTGAAGATTGTCAACTCTCCTTGCGCATGTTGCCACCATTACTGTTGACAGCACCAGCGGCTTCGCGCTCGACGGGGTTGACCACTGCACTGCCAGCAGTTGCAAGGTTCCGTCTGTGAAAACGGGGCAAGCTAAACACTCAATAATCTCACTGCTCCAGGGAACACAGATGTGAATAAGGTTAGCAAGAGGCGATGAACCCCATGAGCCCCCGCATCCGCGGGGGCTCATGGGGTTCATTGCCTCTTGCAGTTAGATGGCGTTTGCAATTTTCCAGCAGTGACGGGGTCTGTAGTATATCACAATACCATTTTTTTTTCTGGGTCTGAATCTGGAAGAGCTGTTCGTCAAATACTGTCTTTGATCATTGAGCATCTGGAGATTCGTTCAGAACAGGTGATACCAAACTGTTCCGTGATCGTGGCAGGTTCAGATTGAACCCTTTCACTGCCAAACCGAATGCACCCCGACTGCTGGGGGGGGGGGGGGGGGGGGGGGGGGAAGGAGGGATGGGCATAAGGGCTCATGAGCCCTTCCAGTGGAGTGGACATGTGAGGGTCTGTGCCTCTCTCTGCCACCGCAGTGTAAGTGTGTTTCTGGGGCGGTTGGGGAGCTCCCAGAATTTAGAAACGCGGTCTGTGTCGGACGGCTGGCAATGAAGAGGTGAAGCTGGCCACCTCTTTCCTTTACAGACAGGGGTCGGAGGCCACATTGCAGTCTCTCTTTGTTTCCTGTCTTTGTCTTTCATTTATATTGGTTGATTGTTCGCTCTGTGAATTGACGTATATGACCAGACGTTGAGAACCGTTGGGGGGGCTGGAGGGGGGGGGGGGGGGGGGGGGGGGGGTGGGTGGAAATGAATCCGCTGTGCCTGCGGTCACCGATATTGTTACCAAATAAATCTCCCAGGACAGACTTGTCATATTTCAGAAAAATCTTATGAGGTCTGTCATAGTTTTGAGACAAATCATCTGTGATAGTTCAAGGGTGGTGACGGAATAGCTTGGCGCCTGGAGGCGCCAAGCTATTCCGACACCACCCTTGAACTGTCATGGTGGATCCGTGCCCTGTGGTGTCGTGTCAGAGTTTTATGGGTTAACAGTGCTGGTGGCTACATGAACAAGGGGGTTAATGTTCCAAACACACAAACTCGTGATCGCTTTCCATTTGTGGGTGAATCATGACCTTGTTGTACGCCCCACATCAAGATCAAGGCTGCAGTCTAGCCGCAACAGTTCTAGCGTCTGATCTAATAATTAACACTTTGGCTGTCTGTAGCAGTTTGTATCGTGATGATTCCTTGACAAATCATCATGACGAAAACCGCTACCAACAGGCAAAAGGTTAACCCTCTTGTGTGCGTGCTGCCATGACAGGACCGGTGGCTGTACGCACAAGGGGGCTAACCCTTATCATTTGGAATACACCAGGGTGTGAAATAAGTTTGACTAAAATAGTTCAAGGGTAGTGGCAGAATAGCTTGGCGCCTCTAAGTGCCAAGCTATTCTATCACTACCCTTGAACTAAAGCCATTGGTCTATATCCTTATCCGTCAGTACTATAATGTAGCTTGAGAATGGCAGTGTACAAATTTGAAGCTTTTACCCTGTAGGCGCCAAGCTATTCTGGCACTACCCTTGAACTCAAGCCATTGGTCTATATCCTTATCCGTCAGTACTATAATGTAGCTTGAGAATGGCAGTGTACAAATTTGAAGCTTTTAGCCTCAGCATGGTGTGGGTTAAACAGCCTCACTATAAACAGCTGTCTGCGTTTTTCATCGAGTCAAATTGTGTTTTATCTGTGATCACAAATCATATCTGCAATGTAACGTTTGCGTGCTGGTCTGTGATTTTGGACATCACGGTTCTGGGCTGGAACATCGAAAATCACGCACCAGCACCCAGTTCAACCCTGTGGCTGTCGGTAGCGCTTGTTGTCACGATGACTCCATGATTCTGTTAGTTAGTTATTTGAGTTTAACGCGGAGCAGGCAACGAAGGCCACCTCACGGCGGGACTCCATGATCCAGCAGGTGCGGGTGCAGGAATCGCAGTGATAAGCGGTGCTGCTGACGCCCACAGGGTTGGTTTGATGTTTCAAGATGAAAAAATAGTTCAGTAGAGTCCTATCTATATATTGGTTACCAGTGCACATATTATGCATATCTAAATATTGACCATGTTTGAAGGCTAAATGTATCATGACCTTATCCCTCGTGTGTCCAGCCGCTGGTTCTCTTTACAGCACTGGTGGCTGCACGCACAAGGGGGGTAATTTGCACTTTTTGAGGACGGTGCCTGCAAACTTGTGCATGTGTATGAGTTTGCATGTACGTACCTCCACCCCACCCCCCCTCTCATTCACCCCCCCCCCACCCCCCTCCCGCCACCACCACCCCCGCCCCCCCACCCCTCTAGGGCATCATTTTGTTGGTGCATGGTTGCATTTCGTGTGCATGCATATTGTGGTTCTAGTCTGTGATTTTGGGCCACATGGCTGAAGTGATAAGGTCCAAAATTACAGAGCAGCGCATGTGGTATATATATGCAATTTTTAGTCTAGCTTTTCTATAAATCTATCTCTGTTGTGTTACCCCTCAAGTGCTTACAGTTAGACATCAGTAACAAACCAAGGCACAGATGCACATTCGCTCACACAGCCTACAAGGGCTCTGTGCCGTTCAACAGTCCTGTTATATACATTCCAGCTGTGTGTCCCGTACCTTCACATTTCGCAGCCAAGATGTGCAAGTAACCTTGTAAACAAAAAAATGCCGAATAATGCAACTGGTTCGTTGCAAAAACACCTGATGCGTTAACTCATTTAAGGCGCTCCGCACCAATACCCGCGCGACAGCGCTATACGACACTTTCGCGGGTTTTGGTGCTGGGCGATAATTAACTGAGATAATTAGCGAAGAACATGTTTACATATTGATTTGCTATATTTACAGTTGTCCGCTGAACCTGAAATGAAATACAACGTTTCCAATGAAATCCAACGTTTGAAAGACTGGCAGGTGGGGCCAACCTTGCTTGGCAGCAAACATAAGATTCTAATGAGCCCCTGCAGTTGCAGGGCCCATGAGTGTCCATGCCTCCTGCAGATGAAATGAATTTGGTTGGGACCTGCAGTTAACCCAGTTAAACCCGCAGCCACGTTTTGGAGGTGCACAACAATTATGTACCAGTTGCAAGACATGGATTGACATGATAATTCAAGGATAGTGCCAGATTAGCTTGGCGCCTGATGGCGCCAAGCTAATCTGGCACTACCCTTGAATTATCATGGTCGATGCGACTCCTGCTTTAGAGCGTTGAGGGTAAATGGGTTTAAGGAGAAAGTTGTTTTGTGTTGTGATGTCTCGTGCCTCTTGACCCCCACATGAAACTTGCGCTTGAAAAGTAAGTGAATTGTAAATAGCGCTGTACATACCTGCGTGTACGTACTTCAACTGAACTTTCCTTCACTTTGCTTTCTTTTGCTAGAGCCTCATGTCAGTGCTGTTCTTGTGCAACCTGGTAAGTGATATTTTGGCAGAAATTCATGTTTGCAGATGTTTTTGTCCATTTTTAAGTCCCTTCTATTTATAGAAGGGACGTTTTAGGATCAGTCGCAGTGGGGCGAATTTAATAGCATGTCCATGATGTCAAAGGCGGACAGGCCTAAACCTCTAACAATTGAAGTAGCAAGATAAAAACGATGTCATGTCTAGTTACGGTAACCTCGCTGCTGAACGTACATTTGGCGTGAAGCACCGTGTGTGCGTACGTATGTATGCATGTGTGTGTGTATGCGTATGTATGTAAACAAGAGAATCTCCGATATTTGTGCGCACACAAGCTTGAAACTTGGCGAAATAATGTCTTAAGTGGGTGGCTAATAGAGCCTCCGAGCATATTGTAATTGAATGTTTCATTGAAGACATAAACAACCATTTATAGGAAGTCAGTTGATCCAGATTAGAGTCCGTAATTTTTGTCATATTTACTTGAACTTTTGCATATAGCTAGTTTGAAGAAAGACATTGGATGAGTTCGTTAGCCAGCTTTGTATCCTTTCAACTTCTTTAGTAAAAATTAATTCTTTTCAGAAAATAATTAAAACACTAAAAAACATTTACTTCTACAGTTCTAGAGAAAGTCAGACAGTGGCAATGACGTAAAACAGGCAACTCCGTCACCACGCAGACACTGACATAATACTCTAAATATGTCATCATTCTCTCTCACGCACGTGGCTCTCTCTCTCTCTCTCTCTCTCTCTCTCTCTCTCTCTCTCTCTCTCTCTCTCTCTCTCTCACACACACACACACACACACACACACACACACACACAAACATGCGCGCATCTCCAGGAGGAATAGACCCTCATGCACCCTTCAGGATTTATGCCTCTTGGAGATGTTTGGAGCATGCGTGCACTCACGCACTAACACGCACACACACATCGATGCACTTTCAGAAGAGCATGCAGGTGACCCGTGTACTTAGTATATCATGTAGCTAGGTAAAGTCAACCTGCTTTCACACAAATTATAGCAAGACTGAAATTGTACCGTGAACTTCTAGTTTTGTCACCATTTTCTCAAGCCTATGTATCAAAAGTGAAACTTATATCAGATAAATATATAATTACCTAAAAACTAAAACATGACAAATGACGTTTAACAAACCAATGACGCGCATGTCCTGCGCCCCTTATAAACTCACTGATGCATTGGCAGATCTGCGAGACTTTTTCAATAGGAAATATTTCAACATGAAAATCAGGTCAAAGACAGCGAGGACAGCTCTCATGTAGAAGGGACTTTGTGGGTTATGGTTCATCCCATATTGCTCATGTTTAATGAAGTCAGGAACCTGCATGTCAACATTTTTCTCACAGACACACAAAATTGTCAGTTAAAGGTTGCCCGCGAATACCATCGATATGTTTTTGTGTAGATGGTTATGGTTAAAGTAATTGAATGACATTTTGAAAATGGTGTTCCAAAATTGTCGCGTTTTTTGGGGTAGTTTTTTTTTCTTCTTCTTTCTTACGTTTGCAAAATTCAGAACCATGACAGAATGAGCAGTTAGAAGAAGAACGAGTGTTAATTCTTGCAATGCCAGAGATTTTTGTTGCTGCTGAATACATGTGCCTGTATGGGTGCCAAAGAACTGTTTGTTTTTTCTTTCTCACCCAAATTACTTGTGTATTTTTGGAATGTGCCATTTTTTTGTGGTCCAGGTTTACCACCATGTCGAAGTCCAATGTTTTGTCTTTGCATTCCCGTGCCGGATGATCTCTCCCGCAGGTGGCACACACATGGTCCAGCTGGCAGCGTGCGCCGTAGGTGCAGTACCCTCTGTTGTACTGCAGGCACACTTCCCTCCCAGAGGGGCCGATGGGGCGTTGTGGGCGCGGTCCGGCCGTCCCTCCTCCTGTTCTGCGAGCAGGTGAGCCAGCGGGCATCGCAGATTGCGCAGTACGGTCGCGCAGCACCACCGTGGACAGGTGTGGGGCGTCCGTGCCCCACTGGAATGCTTCGGCCGCTTGCCGCTGACGATACTCATCGTCGAACAGCAGGACACTTTGCCAGGTGTATCTGGCCGCCAGCTCCCCCACCATCGCCGAGTACTTGAGGTAGGCGTACGGCGTGAAACCCGGTGTGGGTTTGTCCATAAGGGCCGCCATAATACGGCTATTTGCCACTATCCAGTGTGCGGGGGAAACCTTGTCCAACTTCGGTTTGCTGTTCACCTTTATAGTGACACCACCCCCAAGTGCCACCTCTTCCTCTGCCACTGCTGCTGAAGACAGAAAGTCTACTATACGTAAGTGGGGCCCACCTTTTGCTGCCGCAATACCCCCGCTACTGTTGCCACTGACGCACAGGCCGTCGCGCAACAGTTCATCCAGTCCGGCCCCGCTGTGGTGTGTACTGTATAGGGCGTCCTGCAAGGTCTGTGGCGCCCTACTGCCACTGTTGTCCGCTACTCCTCCCAGTCCGCCGCACAGTGGGCCACCGCCGTTGTCCACCTGGAATTTGGCCACCGCTGCACGGAGCACTGCTCTGTCCCCCCGTTTCAGCGCCAGAGCGTCAATGTCTTCGTCAGACATTAGCAGTAGTGCTTGCCTAGAGATGAATTTTTCCCTGATCATGGCACTCTGCACCTCTTCGTCGAGGCCCCAGTCACGGAAAATATGGTCCATCTCACTATTTTCTAGTAAAGCCTTCTTTCTCGCTGATTTGGGAGCCATTTTCAATTTCTAGCTGTCGCCTGACTGCTGCTGCTGACTGGCGTTACGGTCGGGACCGTTCCCTTATCACTCCTGTAACCGCCCACGCATTCACCTCCCACACACATTTTTCTCGCCTCTCATACACGCCTACGCACTCACCCCCTACAGGCTTTCCCACCCTCCCTCTCTCTCTCTCTCTATCTCCATCTCTCATCATAGCATTCCACAGTCGGGAAATTCCCCCACCTACTCAGTACTTCCGCTACCGGACACCGCCCCCCACCCACGCATTCAGTCCTCTTTCCCTCCGTTTAAAATATGTTTATCACTCCTCCCTCGTCTAAACACCACTTTGCATTATGTGCACTTTAGTGAGTAATTTTAACATCTGGTAATGTGCGTGCATATCATCATTCATTACCTGATCCATTTCAGTCCCACATGTTGACCTATCAGATCAATAGAAGTTTGATTTGCATACATTTAACATCTGGTAATGTGCGTGCATATCATCATTCATTACCTGATCCATTTCAGTCCCACATGTTGACCTATCAGATCAATAGAAGTTTGATTTGCATACATTATGAATAATGAAGTATTGATCTATGCTTCTTGCAATCCAGACCAACAAGGTGACTGCCAAGCGTGTCAAATGCAAAGAAGTACCCAATGGAGAAAGAAACACGCTTAGAAAAGACGGGTACAACACAATTTATTAATATTAAGGGTAAATACCCTTTGTCAAAATAGACAAACAGAGAGATTAGCCGCTACTTATCTTCATTCGCAGAAAGAATGTGGCAAATATTAATAAATTGTGTTGTACCCGTCTTTTCTAAGCGTGTTTCTTTCTCCGTTGGGTACTTCTATGCTTCTTGCAGTTGGGTGGTGTTCACCGTGTACATTTGGTGAAGGCGTTGATCTGTCACTGGCTACGCGGACATTTCTCTCTTTTCTAACCAGAACCACTTTGTTTTCCGCCATTCTCCTTGTTAGTTAAACAGATTCTCGTCGGTGAGTAATACAATGTTGTCACAAGTCCGTTATCAATTTGCATGCATAGGCATGACGTACTACCCACTACACCATTCGTCCTCCTCTCCACCCGCACACCGGGCTACTTTGACAAGACGTATTGTACTGAGCATCACATTCCTCCCCTCCACACCTCTCTCCATGCTGAATAGTTTGTAAGTGTGCCGAAAGAAAAGACCAAAAAGAAAAAGAAAGAAAAGGAGGGATGATGTACATCTAAAAACAAAAGGTTTCTGGCCATTATTCCTCAGTTCACCAAATGGAGAATTGCACAACTGTCTGTATATAGTGCTTGGTGTGAGTAGTTTTTGTCCACATCAGCTTGTGTAAATTGCTGTGAAAGTCGGTGTCAGTGAACCGTCAGTTTACTGATGCTGGTTCAGCGTCGAGAGCTTTAAGTGTGTTTCGGTTGATCAGGGCTTATTTGTGTGCAGGTCTGTGATCTCGCATCTTATAGGACCACAGGCCTAACTAACTATATATCCACAGCCACAGGCCATAAGGTCCAAAATCACAGTCATGCACATGTATGTTGATTGGGCAGTGGCGTTTTAATTGGGTTGATTTGAGCCGTGTTGTGGGTTTGATTTGGGTATGTGTGTATGCCAGCTTTTGTTCACATGGTGATTGCACTTTGATATGTTGGGTTGGATGATTTGATGTTGAAACGAGTCATTACTTACGTTATATTTTTAAAATAATTTGAGCTTAAATGTTTAATGTCTTCTTTTTTTGTTCAAATGTGTTCTTGGCGTTTTGGTTTTCCGGGCAATATCTAACCATGTTGCTAATTTTAACCCACTACACTGTACATCCTGGGGGTGAAACTGGGGGTTTTTTACTTATCTTTTGAGATCACCGTCACAGTTCTGGAGAAAAATCGACCATGATAGTTCAAAGGTGGTGTCAAAATAGCTTGGTGGCTGTCGGCGCCAAGCTATTCTGACACCACCATTGACTATCATGGTCAGTCCACATCCTGTCATAACGCCAGTGCTTAACAGGTTAACATGATTGTGAAAGCGAGCTGCTCCAGGCTTGCGAAGAGTGTCCTGTTGGCAATACCGCTGTGCTCTTGATAGGTCTTACGATAATGCCAAACAAAGGGCTCAGTGTCAAGTTTGAATGGTGTCAAATGACTTTTGTGATCTTCATCTATTTTTTTTTTTTCTGTAGGAGAGTTCCGTTAACCTTATAGCCCCAACACCCTATAGCAGAAGATGGATTGACCATGATAAATCAAGGGTAGTGTCAGATGAGCTTGGCGCCTGAGGGCGCCAAGCTCATCTGGCACTACCCTTGAATTATCATGGTCAATCCAGCTCCTGCACCTGGTACATAGTTGTTAAGGAACACGTCCAAAATTTGGAATTGCACCTGTGGGGCTAAAAGGGTTAACCGCAAAAGGCAGTAGAAAACCTGTCATGTGTGCCTGCTCACATGCTGTGCGAAAAGAAGGGCAGACAATCCTTAGTTTAGGTGGGACAGCATTGATCACCTGTCGCGTTGCTGAATGTTAGCGGTCCAAGCCTGGAATTGTAGCTATGGGGAGACAACCTTGACGCCCCGGTGCACGGGCCAAGCTCACCATGGAGCAGCGCTGTGACCATCAGCCTTCCTGGTTCTTTCTTAAAATGCTCTGATGTTTGCACTGAAATCGTGTTCTCAAACCAGAATCAGTTTGTGCATTTTGAAAAGAAAACGATCTTTCCTTCAAATGATTGCATCAATTGGGATAGAAAATGATTGACTGCATCAGTTTGGATAGAAAACGACTCTTTGCACAGTTTATGGTGAAAGCACCGTAGAACCATAAAACACCCCAGCAATCTTGGCTGGGCAGGGTGTTATTGGCAGTTTGCACACACATTTTGGGTCAGGATTATTTTTTTTAATGTTGTTCGCCGTAGACAGTTGTTCCCTGATAGAAGTCCAAAACCACCCGTCATTAAAGACCATCGTTGACATGACCACAGCCACTTCAATAATGGACCTGAACCCATTTCAACCTGAGGATGTTTGTAATTTGCTTCTTGAGATCGATCAACCATTTTAGTTCAAGGGTGGTGCCAAAATAGCTTGGCGCCCCAGGCGCCAAGCTATTCTGGCACCACCCTTGAACTATGATAGTTGAATTAATTTCAAGCAGTAGCGTTTCGGGATTGAAAAGGGTTCACGACAGGTGATCTCTCACCAGGGTGTTGGTTCTGGACAGGTTCTGCTGTAGTGGAGACTTCTGAAGACCTTGCAGCACGTGTTGGCCTTTATTTTCTGCTGTACTTTCCTTTGTGTGCTGGTCTGTGACTTTGGGCCTTGCAGCTTCATGCTACGTGGTCCAAATCACAGAGCAGCACACGTGTGAAAGGTCTGCCTGGAGAGAACACAGGGTTAACAGGTAGGGTTAACCCTTATCATTCGGAATACACCAGTGTGTGAAATAAGTTTGACTAAAATAGTTCAAGGGTAGTGCCAGAATAGCTTGACGTCTCTAGGCGTCAAGCTATTCTGGCACCACCCTTGAACTAGAGTCATTGGTCTATATCCTTATCTGCAAGTACTATAATGTAGCTTGCATATGACCTCAGTATGATATGGGTTTAACTGCAGCAAAGCCGAAGAACTGGTGAGATCACATGGGTGATTGAAATCTAACGTGTTTGATATGCATGTAGTTGAACATCACAATTATGGTTTACACAAAATCAAAACGTCTGTGCACGCGCAATGCAAATGTAGTGCATGTGTACCCCTATTCTAAGACATTAGGCCTTGTACTACAGGGATGCGTGTACCCGTAATCTAGAGCTTCAGCCTACAGGGTTGTGTGTACCCGTAATCTAGAACTTCAGCCTACAGGGTCGTGTGTGTGATTTTTTTTTTTTTGTTGAAAACGAGAACAGGGTGAAAGTTGACTTCTGGGTGCGGTCCTAGGATTCCTTGTGCAATGAAATTGCTTGTCTAAGATGATTCCCCTGGTGCCTACAGCTACAGGGTTCAGTTGCGTGAGTGGACGCTGACCTGCGCCGGCCACTAAGCAAGGTGCTTTGCTATAGCGGGGTTAGTTTTGTGGCGCTATAGCGGAGCAACTTGCTGAGTGGCTGGTGCAGGACTAAGCTGGCTTGTGCAGCTGGGCCCAGTATTCTAAAGAGTACTAATGGTGGTATGCACACAGGAATCAAACAAAACTCCGCCATGAACGCCGTTTTCAATGGACATAATTTAAAATAAAAATGTTCACCATTATTTTATGGTTGTGGGCTTTTGTGTTTATGTCTCGTCAGTGTAGCTAAGAGAGACTGCCATCTTTAGTGTCCTTCTCGCAGAGAAATAACCAACGCAGAAAGAAACTCGCTTTGAAGGGATGAGCATAAAACGGCAAACGTTCGTGCATGTCCTTTCAAAGCTTGTTTCTTCGCTGGTTATTTCTGTGCATTTTACACCATCACCTTTCTGGTCTGAATTTCCATCTCGCACACATAATTACACCGACGAGCAAAAGAAATGCAGCAATTTTGAAATATATATTGACCGCCCCCCCCCCCCCCCCCCCCCCCACACTTACCCCCCCTTAAATCCAACATTTCTGGACTCATCGGAAACACTAAAGACCTAAAATGTTGCATTTCTTTTGCTCGTCGGTATAATAATGTAGCCTACCCCTCTGACAAAAACAGCTGATGGCAAAACATGATCGATTGTATTTATTTACACAACACATGCAAGACTACGGCTGCTGCAGCAATTCACTAAGAGAATCGCACGACGCACACGTCTCATCAGTTAAATTTATCATGGCATATTCTACCGTCTCTAGAAGAATTTTCCGTTGGCCTTAACACTACACTGCCTTGGATACGTTGACAACAAAACCCAGGAGACAAAACTGCTACAGTGCGAGCATCTATGAACATGTATCGTTTTGCCGTATATAAAGACCTGATCCTAACCCAACGCCCTACAGCAGGATTGATTGATTGTACATTGCTTAACTTCCCGACAGCAACAAGACTTTCTCAGGACGTGCCTGCACTGCTCGTGAAAAAAAAAACTAAACAGAATATTGAATGTATGTCGCCAGCCAGTCCAATACGTTAAATAAACCTACGACATGGGGCCTAAATAAAGCTAAGACCATTTAGCAACACACATCCAATATCAAGAGTTACAGGCAGCGCAGACAGTAGGGGGAGTTTAAAAAAGGAAAATACAGGTGAATGGACCAAGGGTAGACAGAAACACATACCCCAGAATAGAGAGGAAAACCCACCCTGTGGGGCTGACCAGGGTGACCCTGGGAACCCCTACAGCAGGAGATGGATTGACCTTCAGGCGCCAAGCTCATCTGGCACTACCCTTGAATTATCATGGTCAATCCATCTCCTTCAGTTAGCACACAGCCTTTAGGTGACCCCTCCAAATTCTGGAAATGTACCGGTGGGGTTACATGGTAAACGTAACAGTCGCCTGTCTGTAGTGGCCAGATCTTGCCTGTCCCTTGGATGACCGTTGCATGCAGGTTTGACTGTACGTGAAAAGTGATCACAAAATGGCCATAATTTCACGCCTGTTCTGCGCGACCACCCCTTATGTTAAATCACCCGTCGTGAAAGACCGACCATTCAGGGCGGGGCCGTAGCCCCCTGAATGCTGGTCTTTTTGTGACAGGCGACGCATTTCGCCCTTCACGACTTCTCTTGAGAGAGCACCTGCCTTGTAAGACCATACTTTCCTGGCCAAAACAACAGGTGGTCGCTGCATACTGGTTCAGCTGTACGTGTCCGCAAGTCTGACAAGTCAAGACAAAGGGAGACAATGCGAGACGCCGTGCACTGCATGAAATACCACACCGATACCGACACAAAAGGGGACGCGGCTTGTGGCAATGCACCATGTACTGCAGACGATTTCCGCAAATCAAAGGTAGCTGGAAAACCTCACTTCTTTTTATGCGAACAGTGGATTAAATGCCTGGACAAATTTGCAAATGCATGTTTGTCCGGGCTTTTAATTTACCGTTTGCGTTTAAAGGCAGGCAGTTTTGGACCTACTTTTAATTTGCAAAAAGATGGTGCTTAACCCACTAGGCCCCGATGCCAACACATGTATCGACCGTCATAATTCAAGGGTAGTGCCAGATTAGCTTGGCGCCTGAAGGCGCCAAGCTAATCTGGCACTACCCTTGAATTATCATGGTCAATACATCTCCTTGAACTGGTACATATTCGTTGACACTTTTAAAATCTACGAAATGCCGCCTTGGGATAAATGGGTTACGCTGTGCACACATCAGGCAGTGATGAGAAATGTAGTGAAATACACACTGGTTACCTCCATCTGCTCCACAGGAGCAGATAACCAGCTGCGTGAGCTCTTGTTCCAAGACCACAATCAGCCTCCCCTGCAGTCCCATCTGTTAAAATGCCTTAGCCTTAGTCTGTCCCAGTCATCCCCTCATTTTCAATCCCCTAAACAACACTACCGCCCATTTGCTGCACATTTGCCATGCACAAAATCCCCCCCCCCCCACCCCCCCCACCCCCCAAAAAAAAAAAAAGGACATCGGCCATCTCATTTCCTGGCTATCAACATGATTCTGTACCAACCCTACACCCAAGCGCAGCCAAAACTGGTGCACACCTCAAATCACCATCCGCTTGGCAACTCAAACTAGGACAAAACGAGTCTGCTGGTTAAGCTAAGGCTGGTATGAATCAAAGCACCAAACATGTCTCTTCTTATCTATCAAAAGATTTCAAGCAACTTCCAGCATACTGCCTCTGTACAGAATGCCAAAGAAGGCAGAAGATTTTTTTAAAAAAAATTACCGGTCCTTGCTCTGCCTCACCTAAATATGTACCGTGACGTACGCAGACACACAGGGTCAACGTGGCATCAGGCTACGCCGCCTTGTCACACACTCTTCTCCATTAGCCTCTTGAAACACAAAGCTATGAACGAAGAAATATAATAAATAATAATAAGTACGGTATTTATAATGCGCTTATCTTATAATAATTATTGCTCTAAGCGCGCACTCACAACTCGCACACGCATGCGCACGCTTTAGACAACGACTCACGTACCACAAATAGTGAAATACATTACAACAGTCAGCTTGGGTGGGGAGTGTGGTGATACAGTGCTAGAAATGTTGAAAGAGGTGAGTTTTGAGGGCGGACTGGAAGGAGGAGAGAGAGTGTTTCTGACGGAAAAAGAACCTTTCCTCCCACACAAAAATTCCACGCAGAGCACATCACAGGAGAAACATTTCCAGCAATTCTTTACAAAATTGTCTGTTAGCGTCTTCCACAACAATACTAATGCATTAAGTACCCCAAGCCTGCACACAACCGTACGCATGCCACATGTAAGGCGCCCATGAACACAATAGGTCAACTCAAATTACCCAAATGTTGCTCTTTTTCACACCACCTGTCATGCCTCTTGATGCTCAAAACGCCCAAACAGGCAAAAATGTGAACTTTCACACCCTGAAGAAAGGGCAAAATGAGAGGAATTTTTTTTTTTTAAATACGTCTCACCATCCGGTGCATACAAATGTCCTCCCTTTTTGCCATTGTTTCAGGGTGTAACACTTCAATTTTTGGGCGTTTTGAGCAGCAAAAGGCATGACAGGTGGTGTGAAAAAGAGCAAAATTTGGGTAATTTTAGTCGACCTAGTGTGTTCATGGGAGCCTTATATGGGGCATGTGCACAGTTGTATGCAGGCTTGCAGACGACAGTTTTGTCATGGTGTACTTAGTGCATTAGTATTGCGGAAAAAGCTAACAGACAAATTGTTTAAGAATTGCTGGAAATATTTCTCCTGTGATATGCTCCGCACGTGCAATTGTTGTGTGGGCAGAAAGGTTCTTCATTCATAGCTCTGTGTTGCAAGAGGCTGATAGAGATGAGTGTGTGGTAAGGGCGGTAATCTCATATGGGGAGTTGAAACTTGCAGGAAAATGCACTTCCGGCAGCCAAAGGGTTTGAAAAAAACAACATCCTGCAGTAGGGTGCTAAAAAGAGCTTTTAGTTCCTTGAATGCTGGTCTGTGATTTTGGTTCTAATGGCCATTAGCTGTAAGGTCCAGTCCACAGACCAGAAGACATGACGAAAATAACTAACAAAGTTGCACCATGTTCATCCGCTGACGACACAAGAATGACACTTAGTGCAACGAGCTTGACTCCACAAATGCATAACTTCTAGGCACGCCAATGCAAGAGTGTCAAGTCAGCTGTTACAAAACATTTATTCTCCTCACTCAGAAACTAAATGTCTCATCCCGCTACACAGACACAAAAGCAAATGATATATAGGAGCGTAAAATTCCTGCCCACATATAAGACGAGAACATACTGAAACTGTTTTGAGCAAGCAGGCTTTTTGCGTGCGGTCTCACGAGATTCGCGCTCTCTCACGGCTGAGAAGACTTGGGGGGGAAAAAAGCGTCACCTGTCATTACAGACCATCGTTTAGCGGCTACTGCAAGGGTTGTTAGGGTTAGCGCTTACTGCCATCTAAATGATGGTTCTCAACCCATTTAACCAATGTTGAAGGTGCTAACGACCATGTACCACTTGCAGAAGATGGATTGATGGATTGACCATGATCATTCAAGGGTAGTGCCAGATTAGCTTGGTGCCTTCAGGCGCCAAGCTAATCTGGCACTACCCTTGAATGATCATGGTCGGTCCATCTCCTGACTTAGGGTGTTGGGGCGAGATGTGTTAACGACAGGTGATCTCTCTTAAGGGCGGTCACTCCAAACAGGTTCAGCCATACAATACAGTACATATCCACGGAGACGGAGAACAGGATGTCCAAAGAGAACGACTTGTAAAACATGCTTCGTCATTGGCGTCGTTAATAAGCACATCCTATCATAAACAATCTTTTTGTCCAAGTAAATAAAGCTGTTGAGGTGTCTAACTAAAATTGTTTATTTGACTTGCCATCATCAGAACACGCACCAACAAATTCTTCAAGCAAAAATTGCCAGCAAACATCCCGCGCCCTGGAGATCAAGTTGTTCACTTTCTGCTCCAACGTGTGCTGCGCTGTGAATCCGACCTTACCTCTCTAGGCCGTAACGTCCCGAATCACAGCCCAGCACACACATTCTCTTGCTAATCTCAAAATTCAACCCTCCGGCTGTCACCAGCAGTTTAAGTCGCCATCATTCCTGCTGGAATCACCGCGACAAAAAACGCCACCGGCACCCAAGAGGGTAAAAATAAAATCACTAACACCCATCATTAAAGTTAAATGTAGATTAAAACAAAAAGTCTGCATTTAATTTTTAAATCTGAATGTGATTCCCCCCACCCCCTTTCTTTCATTTTTTATTGCAAGTTCAGTTTCAGTGGAAAAAGACCAACTACTTGAGAGTGAGTAACGGGGGAGTATGATGATGCGGTAGAGTTTGACACGAGGTCTAATCTCATCCTACTGTCACGTGTTGTATATACACATCTCCTCCTACTTTACACAATCTTCCTACACGTTTTCTTGGTGACTAGGTCATACGGTCTTCAACATCTTCCCCTCACCCACTGCCCGACGTCACCTAACAGCAGCAAGCCTTTGCCACCTCTCTTCACTCATCGCCCGGCAAGTTTGATCTGTAACAGAAAAGACAATGGCCCTGACACTGCAGCAGGAGATGGCCAAGGGCAGTGCCAGATCAGCTTGGCGCCGTCAGGCGCCAAGCTGATCTGGCACTGCCCTTGAATGACCATAGTCCATCCATCTCCAGCGACTGATACACAGACCTTAGCTGACATTTTCAAAATGTGGGAAACGCAGCCTTGAGGTGAAATGGGTTAACCTGTTTGCTGCCGAGAAAAAAGGACCAAGCGACGAGCACCAAGCGACGAGCACCAAGCGACGAGCACCAAGCGACGAGCACCAAGCGACGAGCACCAAGCGACTGCCAGAGGCACAGATCCTCACAGAAAACCCGCAGTTGCAGGGGCTCATGAGGACATGTACCTCCCGCCGACACCACTTTGTCTCCACGTTCCGTGGAAGGCTAAAAAATCCTTTGACACTGAGCTGACAATGATTTAATCACACAGTCTACATCCACCGGCAGTGTTGGGGTTATCCCCCGAGCCTGCATGAGCCACCGTGCACTCTCTACAGCAGAACCACATTGAGCAGCCGCTTTTTTTTTTTAAGGCAGAGAACAAGGTCTTGAAAGACCGAGACTTCCTCAAGAGAATTAGTCTTGAAGGGCAAACAGTGTCCCCTCTCATCAAAGACCATCACTTAGGCGGTTGTGGCCACCTGTTTACTATCATTTAGGTGGCTATGACCCAACAGATGGTCTTTAATGACAGGTGATCCGTCACAAGGACGGTCGCTCCAAACAGGTTCTGCTGTGCTGAGGGCTGCATGCTCCAGCGGGGTGAAGACACGGGACACAGACTACACGAGTGTCAAGTCTCAGCGTGGACGTGTACAGATTTCAGCCTCGCTCACCCCACGTCACGACGATCAGCAGGCCATCCCCAGCAAGAAGCCCCCGCCAAAGCCCACAGCCAGGAAGAGATTTTCTTGCAGAAACACGCGGAACTGAAAGGAGAACAAACGAGTGATTGTAAATGTCAGCGACAAACTCGAACTCAGTCCCAAAGCACTGCTGCAGGAGATGGAACCGTGATAATTCAAGAGTAGTGCCAGATTAGCTTGGCGCCTATGGCGCCAAACTAATCTGGCACTACCCTTGAAATATCATGGTTGATCCACCTCAAACTGGTGCAGTCGTTTAGGTGACACCGACAAAATGCGGACCGGGGCTAAATGAGCTAGCACCGTTAGCGCAGAGCAACCAGAACATAACACAAAACAAACACACCGGCAGGTCAAAAACGGATCAAACTTCAATTATGCATCCACAAACGTTAGCTCTTAGCTCCATGCCACCTTTTCCTCCCTTAAATTGTACATCGTGGGCAGAAATCAAACCATGCAAATTTTACCCACGACAGAACATATGACGAACGTCAGTGTCAGGTAATGAGGTTACAAGTGAAAACAGAAGTATTTTTCTACCCACAATGAGCAGCGAACGTTAAGAACTGCATGCAAGCAAGCAGAGAGCAAACACTCGGGACCAACAAGATTGCAAAGCCCTTATGGTTCACGTACATAATTGATCGACATAATTAATCTGACCTTTACGAACCTGACCTTTCCACCAGGTCACTGAAATGCGTAAATGGGCCTAAAGTTGAAATTCTTGTCAAAATACCTTTTTTTCCCCCCTAAAACCTACTTCTTGAACCCTAGAGAGAGGTTGCTAAAATGTGTATTTTTTATGCAGATTTTGCCAAATCTATCCTTGGGCTTGAACAGTTTGTGAGAAAATGTCACGGTTAATTCATTCTGGCCCGACACGCCACGGCAAGACATAGATCGAGCGTGATAGTTCAAGGGTGGTGCCAGAATAGCTTGGCACCACCCTTGAACTAGCATGCTCAATCTGTCCCCAGAAGTGTAATACAGTCTTCAGAGGGTGACTTCAAAATTTGGGATGGAGGACAGAAGACAGACAGACAGCTGCCCAACACACAGACTCACTTTTTCTATCAGCGCATGTGAGCCAAAATGTCTACGGAACAAGAAAGAGATCGTACACAAATTAACACAAAACGTGTGCTCCAGCACAACCATGCAGCAGCCATGTATTGACACATCTAGCCGTGAGGCGCATTCCTAACCACACAAATATTTCTGTCGCGAACCATTCGCAAGTGGTTTGCAAACTAGGTTCCAACTTCCCTGGACTAGTTTTTGATGGGTTGGGCAAACCTTTCCTCCCACTGACTGAAACCACACCTGAAGGGTACTACTGTTAGTACCTGTCCTCTGAAACCTTCTATGTATCCAACGTAATAGGTTTTGTTTACGAAGAACCTTCTATTTATCCAGCGTAATAGGTTTTGTTTACGAAGAACCTTCTATTTATCCAACGTAATAGGTTTTGTTTGCAATGAAATACTCTCAACAATGAACTAGAGAGAAGTATCTGCGTAAAACCACCTTGTACCACTAGCACTGACAACACTCCGAACATCTTCAAGAGGCACAGATCCTTATGAGCCCTCTGGGCTCATGAGGATCTATGCCTCTTGAAGATGTTCAGAGTGTTGTCTATGCTGCTGGTACACACAGGTTAGCTGCCGTGAATACAATCAAGCTTGTTGTTGAGCCGTTCATTGCAAACAAAACCCATTACTTTGGATAGAATGATAGAAGGTTCTTCGTAAACATAACCTTACTACATATTCATTAGTTCCACTAGAATATACACAGTGTGATGTTATTACTTACGTACGTCTTGAATAATTCTGTTTCTATGATACCTCATCTTTGATGAAGCACTATCTGCAGAATGTTCATTTGCCAAGGACCGACGTCAACTCAGAAGATCTTCCCCTCATGCTAATTATAGATCAACTTAAAATACATACTCGTGTAGAAATTATAAATATGGTCTGTGTTCTTTCATTGTTTTAGTCCTGTTACATCGTGTGAAAGGGCCTGAGGTCATCTGCATCGTGTTTATATGAACAGGATCATCAAGAACTCTGCTGAATGCGTGTATCTGTCTTTGCCTCCTGATGCCGGCCTCGAGGTTACTTCCCCTAGAACCCTACAGGCAGCGAGACCCGCCCCAGCCAAGGCCTGCTTGCAGTGCATGTGCTTGGCTATTTTTAGCGCTGAATGTGTGGCTGCAAGACGTCACTTGGCATAGGCACCAAATCCAAGAACAAACTCTTAACCCATCTAAACCCCAGACCACCTTTCCCAAGTTTGGCAAGCGCTGCTTCAGGACTATCTACCTCTTGCAGGAGATGCATCGACCATGATAATTCAAGGGTAGTGCCAGATGAGCTTGGCGCCTTCAGGCGCCAAGCTCATCTGGCACTACCCTTGAATTATCATGGTCGATCCGCCTGCTGCTGTCGGGTGTTGGGGCTACGTGGGTTAGCAAACTACTTAGTGGCAAAGTACGCAATACAGAGCCGTTACTGACTCGGCCAATAGTGAAGAAGTCAACTAGCTGAACTAAACCCACCAAGCTGCATGTCATGAACTCGGCGACCTACATAGTTCATCTGGATAACAGAAAGGCACAGCCATTGCGGCTCACATGTATGACCGATTTACATATGTCTCAATAAGCAAAGGGATGGCTTATCCACCACCAAAATCCATGTTTTCTCAAAATGTAAGCATTTTTCACACATCTGTCAACCCCTGTGACCCGTGACTTTTCCAATGCGTCGACTAAATTAGTATGGATATGAAGGTCATATCATCAAGTACCTTTGTGCCAAATTTTGATTGAAAAATTTGAAATTTTTTTGATAATACCTACAATTTTATCAAAAACTGGCATTTTACACACATTTGCCAGCCTCATGTGACCCTTGACCTTTCCGAGAGGTCATCCAATCAGTATGCATAGATAGGTCTTACCACCAGGTATGTCTGTAAAAGAATTGTGTTTAAAGTTGTGAAAAGTATTTGAGAAAAACATCTTTTGTCAAAATATGGCTATTTTGGACCTTTTTCATGAGCTCTTGTGACCCTTGACCTTTCCAAGGGATCAACCAAATTAGTATGCATAGAAAGGTCCACCAATCAGGTATCTCCTTTGCAAGTTTCTGTTTAAGTTGTGAATAGTATTTTAGAAAAAAATGTCTTTTGTCAAAATATGGCCCATTTTGGACCCATTTCCTGAGCTCTTGTGACCCTTGACCTTTCCAAAGGGGTCATCCAGATTAGTATGCATAGATAGGTCTTCCCATCAGGTATCTCTGTAGCAAGTTTGGGTTTGAAGTTGTGAATAGTATTTGAGAAAACACATCTTTTGTCAAGATATGACTATTTTTTACCTATTCCTGAGCCCGTGACCTTGACCTTTATGAGAGGTCACTCAAATTGTTATGTTTAGAAAGGTCTTGCCACAAAGTATCCTTGGGCCAAGTTTGAAGACTGTGACTTGAGAATAGTCTCCGAGAAAATGCCAATGTTAAAGTTTACCACTGACGACGGACGACAGATGACAGACTGACGACCACTGGCCCAAAACACAGACTCACTTTTGCTTCGTATGTGAGCCAAAAAATCCACTTGAGACAACCTGGCAGGAGATGGAAAGGGAATGATCATTCAGGGGTAGTGCCAGAATGGCTTTGTGCCTGACGCAGCAAGTGAATCTGGCACTACCCTTGAACTATCATGCTTGATCCATCTCCCGCAGGTTGTACAGTGTTTATAGACATGCCCTCAAGTTGCAAATGTGCTGACACCACGGCTGAAACATGCTCACAAACCAGAATAGGTGAGGCTAGCGCTGGAAGAATTGTACTCAAACCAAGGGGAATTACAGCGCTGGACAGACAAACAGTTAGATCCCCTGCCCCCGCCTATCAGGCACCCAATCGCCAGCCCACAGAGAAATACGCAGGTATAGAACAAGACGATCATTTCCATCCTCTAAAACATGGTCACACTGTTTCAAAATAACCAATCTTCAAAAAACAGTTTGCGGAAGTGGAACTTAAACAAGCCAACACAGGTACATACTACATCTGAGAAAGTAGCGTCCGGCTGCCACAGAAAAAAAGAGGTCATTGTAAACTGTGTCGAGGCCTGAGTGCTACCACTGCAGCACAGATGACCAAGCAAGGGCAGAAAACATGCAACACGAAGGATACCCTGACCGGTACCTCCACACCAGCTAGAGGCCTTACAATAAAATCTGCTTAACTCTTTTAAACCCCAAGACCCTACAGCAGGAGATGGACTGACCACCATAACTCAAGGGTAGTGCCAGATTAACTTGGCACCAAGCTAATCTGGCACTATTCTTGAATGATCATGGTCAATCCATCTCCTGCTGTCGTGTGTTGAAGCTAAATGGGTTAAAAGACAGATGCTCTTCCAAGGGAAGTCTTGAAAGGCACACAGTGTTTGTCACCTGTCATAAAGAGACCATCCTTTAGGTAATACATCATTCAAAGACTATGATTTAGGTGGCTACAGCCAGGGTTAGGGTTAGTGGCGACAGCCAGGGCTAGGGTTAGTGGCTACAGCCAGGGTTAGGGTTAGTGGCGACAGCCAGGGCTAGGGTTAGTGGTTACAGCCAGGGTTAGGGTCGGTGGCTACAGCCAGGGTTAGGGTTAGTGGCTACAGCCAGGGTTAGGGTTAGTGGCTACAGCCAGGGTTAGGGTTAGTGGCTACAGCCAGGGTTAGGGTTAGTGGCTACAGCCAGGGTTAGGGTTAGTGGCTACAGCCAGGGTTAGGGTTAGTGGCTAGAGCCAGGGTTAGGGTTAGTGGCTACAGTCAGGGTTAGGGTTAGTGGCTACAGTCAGCGTTAGGGTTAGTGGCTACAGCCAGGGTTAGGGTTAGTGGCTACAGCCAGGGTTAGGGTTAGTGGCTACAGCCAGGGTTAGGGTTAGTGGCTACAGCCAGGGTTAGGGTTAGAGGCTACAGCAAGGGTTAGGGTTGGTGGCTACAGCCAGGGTTAGGGTTAGTGGTTACAGCCAGGGCTAGGGTTAGTGGTTACAGCCAGGGTTAGGGGTAGTGGCTACAGGCAGGGTTAGGGTTGGTGGCTACAGCCAGGGTTAGGGTTAGTGGCTACAGCCAGGGTTAGGGTTAGTGGTTACAGCCAGGGTTAGGAATAGTGGCTACAGGCAGGGTTAGGGTTAGTGGCTACAGGCAGGGTTAGGGTTAGTGGCTACAGGCAGGGTTAGGGTTAGTGGCTACAGGCAGGGTTAGGGTTAGTGGCTACAGCCAGGGTTAGTGGCTACAGCCAGGGTTAGGGATAGTGGCTACAGTCAGGGTTAGGGTTAGTGGCCACAGCCAGGGTCAGTGGCTACAGCCAGGGTTAGGGTTAGTGGCTACAGCCATGGTTAGGGTTAGTGGCTACAGCCAGGGTTAGGGGTAGTGGCTACAGCCAGGGTTAGGGTTAGTGGCTACAGCCAGGGTTAGGGGTAGTGGCTACAGCCAGGGTTAGGGTTAGTGGCTACAGCCAGGGTTAGGAATAGTGGCTACAGCCACCTAAATGATGGTCTTTAATGACAGGTGATCTCTCAGACCTGTAGATTTTGCAGCATCTCTAAATGTGTGACGAGTTAGTTAGTTATTGGGGTTAAGGGCAGTGCAAGCAACAAGGACTGTCACAGCAAAAGGTCTGATATAAAAAAAAAGGTTAGGTGTACGCCTCTTTCTCAGGACATGCCCACTTTCCAAGCCAATTACTTGGTGTACACACGGGGGAACTGGGTAAGTTTCTGGATGCTCTTCACCGGTGTGGGTTAGCCACAGGCAGTAATGTCATTTTACAGAGCCACTGTGTCATGCAGGCTTCACTAGGATTTACAATTGTCCACCACAGGCAGTAATGTCATTTTACAGAGCCACTGTGTCATGCAGGCTTCACTAGGATTTACAATTGTCCACCACAGGCAGTAATGTCATTTTACAGAGCCACTGTGTCATGCAGGCTTCACTAGGATTTACAATTGTCCGCCACAGGCAGTAATGTCATTTTACAGAGCCACTGTGTCATGCAGGCTTCACTAGGATTTACAATTGTCCGCCACAGGCAGTAATGTCATTTTACAGAGCCACTGTGTCATGCAGGCTTCACTAGGATTTACAATTGTCCGCCACCGGCACAGACAGCATGACAAAACATCTGTCCCAGGCGCTGCACCGTCCGTCGCACACGTTAAACAGTCACCCTTGTTGACCAATTTAACCCCACACCCTACAGCTGGAGATGAATCTACCAGGATAATTCAATGGTAGTGCCAGATTAGCTTGGCACCTGATGGCACCAAGCAAATCTGGCAATACGTTTGAATTATCAGGCAACAAGCTAATCTGGCACGACCCTTGAATTATCATGGTCAATACATCTTCTGCAACCAGTCCATAGTCATTAGGCAACACCTCCAAAATTTGGGAAATGAAACCTTGGGTTGAACACTATTAGCCCCAAGGTCCCATTTCTCAAATTTTGGAGGTGTTGCCTAATGACTATGTACCAATTGCAGGAGATGGATTGACCATGATAATTCAAGGGCAGTGCCAGTTAGCTTGGCCCCTGATGGCGCCAAGCTAATCTGGCACTACCCTTGAATTATCATGGTCAATCCATCTCCTGCTGTAGGGACTCCTGCTAGATGGGTCAAGCGCACTTCTTAGCTCACGTCATGAGTGGTGTGTACGATATTACCACACCTCGCAATCTACACCTCAACACTTTTCCCTCCAATACAGTCTATACGTGAACAGACAGAGAGGGAAAGGGTCCAGAACTCTGACGAATGTGGGTGCGAGCCAGTTATCATCAAGCTGTCATGAGAGATATCTGGCACATATCAAACCCGGCGCGACCGTATTTCCTCCCCTCCTTTTTGCTCTTGCGGCTCCCTGGCTGACCAAAGGCTTTTCGTATTTTTTAGCTCACGAACAGTACGGGCTGACAGAAAATCATATCTCCACTTGTAAACCACGAGGCAATTAAAACGCAAATTTTGTCACCATAGCATTTTCCTTCGTCAATATGCTTTGTTCCATTTTATTTTGTCACAGTTTGTCAGAGAATGTTTGAAAAGGAGTGTCATGTGGACAAAACGGTCGATAATAATTATGACACGTTTAGTACAAAATCCTACATGGACTTCTCACACTAAGTTTTATTTTGCGCACGTAGTCAAGGAAAGGGGGGACAAACAGGAAAGGGACTAACGAGATGACTGGGTTTACCGTCCGCTGTAATATAAACAATTCCAGCGCTACTGTGGGTGCTACTGGGCTCGTGGGGCCATGCGTCTTCGAGAGGTATCGGATTACCTCTGCGCAGCGCAAGCTCTGAGCGGTTCAAGAGAGAACTGAATAAAGGATTATGCCCTTACACGTGTTAACGATAATAATATGGGTATCAATTTAAAGACGTTACCTACCCGTTTTCAATGCAAAATGAATTGTTTGCACATTGAGCAATAACGAAATCTGTTAAGCACCAATGTGTCTCTCCATGACGGTTACTTGTGAAAGTTGTCAAAATCGCACGAACAACTATGTCACAGGAACAACTACATGTACATCTTGGAGACAGGCAGGGGTACGTGATTTACATGCCGTTTTCTAAACAACTGTATGTCATACGCGTTTGAAATGTTGTACGGTTAATGATGTTTACCGAGACGTTACACCCGAGATAAAGAGCATCCAGATACATAGGGAACAGCCCTAGTACAAGTGGTTGATATATCAGAAATACGCCAGGCATTCTCTTCCATCTGAACTTCACCGTATTCCTGTATTAACCCATTTCAAGCCCGCGGCTTTATCTTGGAGGTGTCACCCAATGACTGTGTACCTGCGGCAGGAGATGGATCGACCGTGATAATTCAAGGGTAGTGCCAGGCTAATCTGGCACTACCCTGAATTATCACGGTCGATCCATCTCCTGCTGTAGTATGTCAGGGCTGAATGGGTTAACACGCAACCAAAAGGTCTGAAGCACTGATCAGTGCACATTCGCATACGCACATTTTCGAACACCCCGGGCATCTGACTGTTGGCCACTCGTCGGAGCTCCCTCTCGGCCGCCTGAGAGGTCCGTCGCACTTTGTCCCAGTTTATTTGGACGTAGCCCTGGTGCTGGGCAATCTGTCAAAACACAACAGGCCACAAGTTAACACAAGGCCACAAGTTAACACAAGGCCACAAGTTGACACAAGGCCACAAGTTAACACAGGCCACAAGATAACACAAGGCCACAAGATAACACAAGGCCACAAGATAACACCAGGCCACAAGTACACCACACCTGCTGCTGACAGAACGGGGTCATAGCATCACCTTGTTGATAAATCTCCTTACGGCACAGCTGGACAAAAGGGCCAACATTACTTATCAAGCCTGAATGTCGTAAAGTCAAGGACATTTCTGCTCTGCAGTGCGCTGAAGATGTCTTCAGTTATGCACAAGGGGCAGCAGAAAACCTCTATGACCTGTACCTATGCGCCCAGATTGTAAACAGAAGGGTAGAAAAGTGCACAAAAACATTGTCAACCCTTTGGGTGTCGGTAGCAGTTTTAATCCAATGATTCCTACTCCTAGAGGAATCATCATGACTACCATAAAACCGCTACCCACACCCCAAGGGTTAAGCCACTGTATGGGCTAATTTAACTCATTCAGCCCTGACACACCACAGCAAGACATGGATCCAGCATGATAGTTCAAGGGTGGTGCCAAAAGAGCTTGGCGTCCATAGGCGCCATGCTATTCTGGCACCACCCTTGAAACTATCATGCTCAATCTGTCTCTAGATTTGTAATACAATCCTTCGAAGGGCAACTTCAAAATTTGGTGATTTCGGTCTTGGGGCAGAATGTGTTAATCAATCCAAGTTTGCCCATGGAGTAGATCCCTAAAAAGTGAAAATCATACAACAATCACCACAATCAATATCATAGAACACGGACAACTGCAGGCCACCCTCAGTGTCACACAGTCCAGCGTACCGTGGTATCAAACAATGCACTGGTCGCTGGCTACCACACATATGCCCAGGTGCAAACACTCCTCGGGCCGACATCAGCCTCAGCTGTCCCACGCATGGCTGTGCGCGAGCCAGCTTAGGCTGATGTCAGCCCGAGAACCTTTTGCTTACCAAGTGGTTTTTCTTTACAGCACTACAGCAACGCAATCACAAATAGCGTAGGCTGCTTTGGTGGCTCATGGGCACAGCGTTACACTGAGGCTGACCTGTATTTTAATTTCAAGAACAAAGACAGAATTCATATAAACAAAGATGACATTTTAAAATATATTTGTGCTATATTATCCAAACCGTGAAACTGTACTACAAAATGCAGGCTACATCATCAAAGGCACTGTGGAGATCTGCAGAAATTTGCAAGAGATGCAAACATCAACCGTGCAACTGTGAGAAAACCAAGAGCAAAACACACACACACGAGTGAACGTGAACTATACTGAACCAAACAGCAGAACAGTGCCGAAATGTCAAACTGAACAGAATTGAACTGATGAAGCTAATTCTTTCACCTCCTGTGCCAAATGTTGGGTGAGGTGCTACCATAACGGTGGGCTACCCACCCGGTCAATCCACCCCCTGCTGTCTGTGCAGGCATCAGTGCTTCCCATCACAAGCCATTTCCATTCGGATCCACAGTTCTCAACTGTGCGCATCCTGCTGATGCAGAGGTCTTTTGAGCAGCCCTTTGGCTTTGGTCGCAGCCATTCCTACAGGAACCGCCTTGACAACAACCGCTACCGACAGCCAAAGGGGATAAAGCCAGTCACAGCAGGTTCTTTGGCTCCCAGGTTTAGCTGGTTAACCCCCACTTAGTCACAATGCCCTACAGCAGGAGATGGATTGACCATGATAATTCAAGGGTGGTGCCAGATTGGCTTGGCGCCTGAAGGCGCCCAATCTGGCACCACCCTTGAATTATCATGGTCAATCCATCTCCTGCAACTGGTACATATAGTCGTTCGGTAATACCTCTAAAATGGGAAATGCAGCTATGGGTCTAAAAGAGTTAACTTCTGTATGGGGAACACTGACGCATATAGGCCACAGACGCAGGGCATTAGATATAGGAGGCATCTGGCTTTGGATGTGAAAGAGATAGAAGACACCATTGGGAACAGAACTAACACAATAACATAGAAAGAAATGAACAATGTCTAAATAGCGCAAAATGACACTGTTTCCTTGTTATTCCAAAATGTGTCAACAGTATAGTCACTGGTTTGCCTTCGTCATTATGAAGCAGGGGTTTTTTTCCCCTTCAGTGCGTCATTTTTGCTTTGACATGCTGTGTAGTGCTAACCGCAATAGTACAGACCACAGTGCTAGCGAGTCACCAACAGTCGGTCTGGATTTTGAACAGAACAAAGAGTGAACAAACGCAGTGAAGCAGGTTACCTCATATCTACTCTTGTCTGGGAAAAGGTCAACCGCCCAAGATTTTCTCAGTTCAGCTCTGTTCCAGCTTTCATAGCCCTTCATAAACCAAGCGGAAAACAAACATCTGTGCAGCGGAAACCTCAAAGGTCAAGCAGGGCTACACCAACTGTTAGTACTCAAATGGGGGTCAGACAAAAACGCAGAATCATCTGAACAATTCTGAAAGGGGGAGATTTGTGCCAAACAGCAGCCTCCAAACAATAGTGAGGTTACGTTTTCAACCAACGAATCCCAACGACGAACGACAGCAAAGTCACAGTGGATAAACATCTAGGCACAGACAACACTCCAAACATCTCCAAGAGGCATAGATCCTCATGAGCCCAGAGGGCTCATGAGGATCTATGCCTCTTGGAGGTGTCTGGAGCATTATCCAAGCTCATGGCACCAGCTAGTTATTCGCCAATATTTCGCACTTACTCATTTTGGGAGTCATTCGCTGCGAATGAAACTTCACTATTCTGTCATACCTCCCACACCGTGTCCTCATGCATGACCACAGAACCCCGTCCCGTGCCAACAGACCTTAAATTATGATTCTGAAAGCAGGGCAGTTCAACACGGAATAATCCCTTCGATCCAGGGAACGCGGACATGAACTGGGCTGAGCAGGAGGTAAGGAACCTCATCGGCCCCTGCATCTGTGGGGGCTGACGAAGCTCGCCGCCTCTTGCAGCCAGGTGACATTTGTCTTTCTCCCACCATGATGGGGTTAAGACAAGTGACATGGTGTCTGAGGCCACGACTGTTTGGATGGGCAGGGGGGAAGAGACAGGTAAAGGGAGCGGAGGGAGGGGAGGGAGGGGGAGAGGGAGGGGGCGGGCCTGCAACTCATCCAGAGCACTGACCTGAATCAGCAGCACTGTTGACCCGATGGTGGCGGCCGCTACTCTCCCCACTTTCACAAACAGAAAGCCCGACAACCTGCACACCAGCAGCTTCATGTAGTTAGAACACAGTTATTACAGTTCTACAACCCACTTCATCCCCAACTGCCCAAGGCTGCAGATGTTACCGAACGACTACATATCAATCACAGGAGATATATCGACCATGATAATTCAAAGATAGTGCCAGATCAGCTTGGCGCCTGAAGGCGCCAAGCTAATCTGGCACTACCTTTGAATTATCATGGTCAATCCATCTCCTGTGTAGTGAATGGGGGCTAAATGGGCCAACACTGACTGTTCTTGTTCTCGGTTCGTACATTTAGCAAACAACTTCTGCACTCTGAGCCTGCAGACCTGTGCTGGTCCATCATTTTGAACCATACTGCCTGCATCCACAGGTACAAAAGAAGAGCTCTGCCAGGCAGTATGGCTCACACGCATGTCTGATCCACATAATTAATTTCACCTTCGTGACTTGACCTCTCTGACAGGTCACTGAAATGAAGAGTTCAACCCTACTAGCATAAAAGTAAGACTTCTGTACCACGACTTCTTTTCAAAATCCACGTTTGGCATTTTTCACATGCCTGACACATGTACGCATTCATTTTTCACACATCCCCCCCCCCTCCCCCACCAACTAATGTTTGTGAGGGGTTGACTAATTAGTATACATAGAAATATCATATAATCAGCTAACATTGCATCAAATTTGACTGAAAAGTTTGTAGAAACACTGATGAAATTTTGAAAACTAAAATTCTACCAAAAATTGCCATTTTTCACATTTGCCAGCCTCTCGTAACCCTTCACCTTTTCAAGGTGTCATCTAAATTAGTATGCACAGAAAGATCTTACCATCACGTATCTCTTTATCAGTTTGAATTCTAACAGTTTGAAGAAGTATTTGAAATTGTTTTTATGGTCAAAACATGGCTTTTTCACAAAAGTATTTATTTTCATTTTCTGACATTTTTCTGGACCCATGTAACGTTGATCTATAGAAGGAAACTGAAGTGGTACATGTATGTTTAAACATGTCCTGCCTTTAAGTACCCTTGGGCAAAGTTTGAAGACTTTGGCTTGATTAGTCTCCAAGAAAATGCCAACATTTAAGTTTTCTGTCAGCTACAAATGACTTTGTCACACACCTGTCATGTTAATGTCATCTCTATCTATGTTAGAAGTAGTGTGTGTGTGAGTGTGTGTGTGAATGCCAGTATGAGTCCATAAGCGTAGCACTTTTGAATGGTAACTTTATAGTTTGTTTACAGAGTGCGTTGTATTTTGTTTTTTGTACTTTTTGTAAATTGCATTTTTGTAATTAGTTATTTTTGTACATTAGTTTTTGTTAAGCGCCTAGAGCTCTAATCTGAGGTTAGGCGCTATACAAGTACTCATTATTATTATTATTATTATTATTAAGTTACCACAGACAATGGTAGACAGAAAACAGCAGACCGACGACCACTGGCCCAGTACATAGACTCACTTTTGCTGTCACACACGAGTCAAAAATCACAGAACAATGCAAAAATAAGACTTGATATCAATATAAACTATAAGACTTGATATCAATGTGAACTATAAGACTTGATATCAATGTGAACTATAACTATAAGACTTGATATCAATGTGAACTATGCCAGATCACAACCCAGGCAACACTATCCACCCAATCATGTTCAGTTCAGTTCCATTCAGTTTGTTTGTTCAAGACAAGATCTCTGCTCTTGGAAAGGCCCCCACACGATCCATCCCATGCCCCAGAGTTTGTCTTGTTTACTACAGATCTAATCAACATATGGTGTGGATGCATTGACCCCTTCAGTACTGACACTCTACAGCAAGAGATGTACTGACCATGCTAGTTGAAGGGCGAAGCCTTCAGGCCCCAAAGCTATTCTGCCATCACCCTTGAACTAGCAAGGTGGATCAGACTTTGAAATTACTTTCTAGTGCTGAAAGGACATCTCCAAAAGTCAGGATTTGCGATTTGTGAACCTTCATGTAGAATTAT
Organism: Semisulcospira habei; assembly: GCA_036245525.1. Lineage (NCBI taxonomy): Eukaryota > Metazoa > Mollusca > Gastropoda > Semisulcospiridae > Semisulcospira > Semisulcospira habei. Next base: position 3,516,027 of record BTPG01000007.1, read on the forward strand.
TAACCCTTCCCCTGCTGCTGCACCCATATTTACTGCAAATCTTTTCAACCACCAAAATCCACCGTCCAAGAAACATGGACACAAATTGGTCTATGCAAGAAACATAGATGTACAGGTGCATTAAACTCATTTCAATACGTTACTCCAATGTTTGTTTTTCTTTATGTTAAACTGACCTGAAATCTCACCTTCGGGTCTTCTCAGCAGAATTGTTTACCTTTTCCCTTCAAAGTAATCTTTCCCAGTCAATATGCACTTTTCAAGCCACTCAAGCCATTTTTCAAATGACTGTTCTTGGTCGTTTTCTGGAATAGCATTTTGGCGGCGGTTTCAATCTTGATGATTGCTGTAGGAATGATGGGGACTAAAACCACTACCAACACCAAAAGGTTAAGACGCTAGTATCCTGCAGATCAAGCACCAACCCCCTTGTGACAGGGTGTCCTGCCAGTTATTTTTTTCACCCAAAAATTTTTTTTTAAAGTCACACGGCATAAGGTCAGAAGAGTACACAGTATGTGGGATAGTGTGGACATTGTGCTCTAGAACAATCTACGACTTATGGCCAGGTGCATTATAAATCATACATAAGTTTAACCCTTTAACTGTGCCCTGTGCCCTTCTTTGGCCGACAACGGAAGGACCCCCCAGCAATCCAGCGAAAATGCACTTACTTTGGGTGGTACACTGCCCAATTTCAATCAGCCTCAATGATCTGGGAAGCTGGAATCTCTAGAGCAGCTCTGACTTTATTAATGTTTTCACACATTCTTTTATGGCAGTACAGTTTTAGATGTCACAGAAAAAGGTTATAACTACTGTGTACTTTTTCATAAACTTTTTGCAGGCTATGTTATCAAAACTGGTCTTTATCACGGCATATTTCTTTTCTTTATGCACCATTCCTTTCCAGCATGTTGGAGAAAATCTAATGAGAAAAAGCATGCCTCGTAATATCCAAATAACTTACATGCCAGTGGCAGCGCCAATTCCAGCCTGTTTCAAGGCTGTCTCTCTGGACACATTGCCCATGACGTCACGCAGCCAGTTGTTACTATTGGATCCCCGCACATCTAGCACCTCATATTCGTCCTCGGACATGTCCACTTTTCACACCACCAGTTGCTGTTTTCGTCTGATGTAACTAAGCCTGGTCTTTTATTGGTGGTAACCCTTCATCACAGTTGCCCTTCAAAAAGTGCCGTTAAAAAGAGACACCTAGAATTAGTAGAAAATCTGAGACATTTAGAAACGATAAATGCACACAGCTGTCACTAGTATTCAGTATTCAGTGATTTCTGCCTGGGTGGGCTTGTTCAGTTGTTGGGATTTCGTCACAAGGAATGGAATAAAATCTAAATAACTATTGAAACTGTCGCCAGGTCTACTTAAAAAGTGGTCAGAATAACAATAGAACAGTAATTGTCTACAGGTTCGGGTTTTACAAATTTCCGTCAGATGTAACAATGATTACTAGACTGTGTTATTTATATTCCGGTGACAGTAAAAATGAATCGAAAGTCAACAGCGGAAACCTTGCGTCAACTTAGTGTCCCACCTTCCCTCCAAAGCAGACGATTAATTTGCATCCCACTACCGAACACGATTAAAATGGAGAAATTCGCCACCTTCGCAAAACGAAGCGTGTGAAACATCATTTGAATGATCATTCTGAAGACAAACATTCTTACAACCTTACCTCCCTCGGTCAACGACGAAAACTGAAACGGCTCATGCTAGCCCACAATGTCATTTGAACATTTTGGGAACATACAATTATGGGGCTAACTCAATTTATTGCAGAAGACAAATCCATCATGCGAATGACGGTGGAAAATGAAAAGCATTATTTATTCGTCACGAATGTGATAGGAGAATGAAAGAGCAAATCAAGGTTGCTATAATCAATTATATAAAAAAGAAGAAAAGAGCAATACCCGACATTACACTCACTAGTACACTGATGTNACCTTCAGACCAAGATTTACAAATTTTTTCAAGATTTTTTGTTTGATTCCTTTCGCGGTATGAAGGAATAATACAATAATCAACATTTAAAACTGAAACATTATTATCTATGAACATGCACACTCTCGAATGTTTTACACGTTTATTAAAGTATAAAAATAAACAATATAATGCATTATATACACATTACACTTCTAGCACATTAATTTTAACGAATGTATGTCCGTGGCGTATACGTATAAATAGCTCTTATTTATATTACTTTACAACCCTTTAGAAACGTCGCAAAATTCAAGACTTTTTGGGAGGCGGATGACAGCAGGTTGCCGGCATTCAACACTGACTTGGTTTTACGATATTTCAAAGGTATAATTATTAAGTCTCTGTTGTGAAAACTTTGGACATTAAAGGATTAACCCATTCAGCTCGACGCAAGTATTTCAGGTCAAATTTTGGAGGCGTCATTTAACGACTATGCACCTGTTGCAGGAGATGGATCGACCATGATAATTGTCAAACCATCTTCTGTAGTGCGTCAGGGCAGAATCAGTTAAGTGAAACTCATCACTTCATATTGCAATCTGTACACAATCGTTCTTCACTGTGTTCTAAACTTTCTTCCTTGCTGTATTTGTAACGTGTGATTGCTGCAGCGAAATTTGATGAATGCAAAAACATACATATCTGGATTTGAGATGTATATTTTTTCCTACAAAATTCTTGTTTATATTTTCTGTACAAAAGAACATTATTACTATTGTTTAATTCTGTATACCACTCCTGAACGAAAGAATCCACTTATAACTTTTTTCAACATTTTTTCACTTTTTCAACATTTTTTCACAGTGCATCAATATGTCACAATATGAGTATTTGACTTCCAAGCAGTTGAACCCTGTATCATTTAGTATGTTTTTGATTGTACTGTAACCGGACTCAGTGACTGGGTGTAGGCGACTTAAATAGTTTATCAGATAGACAAAAACTGCCCATCTAATACAGTACTCAAGTGCCTACAGAGTTTAAGTCCGCATCCCTTTTGTGGTCTAGGGAAGGGCTGGAGATTGCAGTGGAGAGTAAATAAATCTACTCTAGTCTCGCATGCGCACAACTGAAATCCGTGTTTACTTGCCTCGCGTTGTGTTCAAAAAGCTAAAGTTGCTTGCGCAATGGACCGACCACAGTATCCAGAAAAACCCTATTTTGACTGGACTTGTTGTTATCGTTCCTACTGAGCTGCTAGTAACGTGCGCTCGCACGATCAGTCACACCGTCATACATGCACGGACGTACACACACACAAACTTCTCGCACATACGCACGCACAGTCTCAGTCTTGCTCTCACTCTAGCCGAGCATCGTAAGATAGAAGTAAGGTTCCAAGATTTATTTGTACCAGAAAAGCATTCATAATAAAACAAACAACATAATCAAAATTAGTCAAACCAGTGCAAGTGCTAATAACCTTAAATACACATAGGCCTAACACCTATACCTTCGATTACGACACCTAGCAGGCCTATCTCCTATGACTAACACCTATAACGTTGAATACGATTCCTAGCGAACCTAACTCCTAGGCCTAACACCTATACGCACTTACCTATAAAACCTACGCGCAATCCTAACACAGCCTAAGCCCTATTTAGGTGAATTAGAACTGAACTAAAACGCTACTGTCCTATTGGGAAGGCCGGGGTGGTTGAGGAGATCATTGTTCACAATCGCCTCGTGGGGTAGGGTCGGGGTGGTTGAGGAAATCATTGTTCACAATCGCCTCGTGGGGTAGGGTCGGGGTGTTGAGGAGATCATTGTTCACAATCGCCTCGTGGGGTAGGGCCGGGGGATTGAGGAGATCATTGTTCACAATCGCCTCGTGGGTTAGGGCCGGGGGGTTGAGGAGATCATTGTTCACAATCGCCTCGTGGGTTAGGGCCGGGGGGTTGAGGAGATCATTGTTCACAATCGCCTCGTGGGTTAGGGCCGGGAAATGTAGGAGATCATTGTTCACAATCGCCTACGGGGGAAGGGGGAGGGGTGGTGAGCATTGTTCACACTCACCCCGAGACTGAGAATCGGCCGCTTTATATAGGCTCCCAGCCTCTGGGTCCGGAAACTACGTCACAGCTTCGCGCGTGTAGTCCGCTACACACTAACTAGCTAAGTCAGCAGAATTCTCGCTCACAGTGCGCCCAGCGTGCACTAAACCACTGAACTCTGACTCGCTGGTAGTAACTAGCGATAGCGTTAGCAGAGGGCTCCTCTGCTACACTCCCTCCTCCTTAAGACCTAATGTGCACGACACATTAGTCAACAAAAGGAATAAAGTCACACAAACTAAATGAAATGCACCAAGTCAGTTCAAGAAAATTACTTCTGGCATGCACAGTACTGAAATCCAAATTCAAAAGAAGTTCAACAAATTCAACAAAATAAAATCGTGATGCATGCACAAGAAAATTCAAACAAAATCAAACCAAAGTCCAAATTAATAAAGCATTCAAAACACATTTCAAAACCGGCATGATCCCTGATCATGAACACGCATGAGCAACCATTTCAGCAACCGTGATGCGCTCGTGACAATCAACAAGCTTCAGCACCACTTAAAATGCATAGCCACCGCATGAAATAATCCATAAAAAAACAACTAAAGAAACAAGGTTTCAAAACCAAAATTAAAGTACTGGTATCATCATGCGAGCTGATACACAACTATGCAACCACTGCAAAAGCATTTGTTACCAGAAATCTCAGACCAAATCAAAATCAAGACTCACTTGGTAACTTCCGAACTTAGTCCGCCACAAAACATACAAAAGCAAAAATCAGTCTCCCAGACTGTTCGGGTAACATTTGGTCCACATCTCATGGAATCCTCTAAACCCATGTGAGAAAACTGGTTCACATAACACACACCCAACATTAGCACGATTTCAAAGTGCAAATTCCTGAGGTAAAGTTAAATCGAGTACAAAACCTAAGCAAAAATATTCGAAAATCGTATGCCAAAAAGTTCAAAATACAGTACAAAAATAATCAACCAGACCCAATTTGACGCTGAGGTACAAAACCTTCAAAGCAGCATAGTCAGATGATTACACTTTATAAGGAGAAAAATGATATATGATTCAGACGTCTAGGCATGCACAAAGCAATACGACGACAACAAAATGGAAAATCAAAAACATTTCTAATTCAACACAAAAAATGTATGCATGCAAAGGAGACATATGAAAAGAAACAAACTTAACGGATACTCAGTCATGGCATTGTTCGTCCTTGAAGAAGGTCCTTGGTCTTTCTTGATGTTTAGAGTCCTTTTCCTGTTGTCTCGCACGACGTGAGAGGTTACCTGGTCAGAGCCGACCGGGCAACACTCTCGTCTTGGAGTTTCCAGTTAGAGCCACTGGCTTACTCCAAGACAGGTACGGCCTGTCTCAGGTGCATATTAACGGACAATGTGAGCTGGGGGCCCAACTCACTTTCAAAGGGTCTCTAGGGAAGCCGACTAGAGCCAGCTCGAACTTCCCCGTGAGATGCCGCCATCTCACGAAATTATTTCGGACACGTGAGACACGCGCGTGTCTCACTGACCACAATACTCTCCTGATATTGGGTCAAGAGTCGCTGAAACCGAATTCAAAAGATTTCCAAACAAACAAACACAAAAATCAATGCAGTGGCTCAACAGAACAAAGTTTAGCACCATACAACATTTGTACCAAAAGTCATGCGACAAAATATGCACAAAAATATTAATCACTGGACATTCAAAATATCAAAACGTGTTACATATGGACTACTTTGAACGCGCAATACATAAAATCCATAATATTGAGCACGTAGCATTTGAGAAAAAAAACGTAGTCTCAAATTCAGAGTTATGACGAGGATGGGGAATACCTCCTAGGGGCCCTGATTTCTCTTCCCCTTCTAGTTCTGACTGGAGTTTCCTCTTCATCCCTTTCTTCAGCTACTATCAAATCTACTTCACTCATCTCCTGACTCTCATTCTCAGCACTTTCACTCATAGTTTCTACCGCACACTCACTCTCATTCTCACTGAGTGGCTGGTTTCTACCCTCGTAGGGTTTGACATCATTAATGTGTACTACAATGGGTTTGTCATTTCTGCTCTTAGCAATCTTTACTGCACTGTTGCCAACTTTCTCCATGACTCTGTAAGGACCTGTCCATCCTAGACCTAGTTTCTGTTTAGCTTTTGGTGGGTACCATCTCCAGACCCACATTCCTGGCTCTACTGGTCTCTCTTTACACGTTCTGTCATGATAGTGTTTCTGCCGCTGGACACTAGCCTCTGAATTCTCTTGTACAAAATGAAATACTCGTTCTAGCGTGTTTTGAACCCATTGTACGTACTCTATGGGACATTCAGACACATCTCTAGTAGGGAAGACACCAAGTTCGACCGTCAATGGGAGATTGACTTCTCTACCAAAAACAATTAAATTGGGCGTACACCCGGTTGAATGGTGGACAGAAGCTCTATATGCCATCATGATCAGGTCGAGGTGATCGCTCCAATCATCACGGTTCTCGTTTACATATGCTGAGAGCATCTGTTGGATGGTTCTATTCTGTCTTTCTACCATCCCGTCGCTTTCTGGGTGATATGGTGTGGTTCTCGTCTTGCTAGAACCTAACGCTTCACAGAGATATCTGAACAAGTGAGATTCAAACTCTCTACCCTGGTCTGTGTGGATAGTTAGAGGAATACCAAATCTACAGATAAACTCTGTTAACAGCTTGTCTGCTACCGTCTGTGCTGTATGGTCTGAGAGACAATACGCCTCTGCATACTTCGAATAATAGTCTTCGACGACCATAATATACTCGAACCCGTCGTGTGACATGGGCAGTGGACCCAGGATGTCTATGGCTATTCTCTCCATGGGCATACCCACGTTCACGTGCTGCATAGGAAGCTTCGCCCTGCCCGGACCCGGCTTCCTTCTTGCACACATGTCGCACTGTCTACACCATCTGGCAACGTCATCCGCCATGCCTGGCCAGTACACGTGTCGTCTGACGTTTGCCAGGGTCTTGTCACGGCCCAAATGACCTGCACATCTTATGTCATGTGACATACGTAACACTTCTTGTCTAATCTCAGCTGGGGCTACTAGTACTAGTACCCTTTCCTGAGTAAGGCACTTATCAGGCACAACGTATAGTAAACCGTCCACTATTCTCAGATTGTCCCACTGAGCAACTAGTGTTCTGACAGCTGCGCTATACTTGCAAACTTCTGTCCTAGGAGGCTTCTCTCCTTTCTCTATCAGAGCTATTAGAATGCTAGTCACTGGATCTCTCTTTTGGAACATCTCTAAGTCCTCACGAGACCAGCTGGCTAACCAGTTGCTTTCCTGCATGCCAGGACCAAACGCAGAAGACTGAGCAGAATCCACGGTTTCCCCTTTAGACACTGAGGCAGAATTACTCTGAACCGATTCATCTTCCCTGACTTCTACACTTGACCTGTCGGTGGTAGTGTCGCCCTGACTTTCACTGATAGTTGAGTCCGCACGCGGAACATCTTCACCCTTCGATGAAGCAGCATTCCTCTGAGAACCGCTAGCTTTCCCACCATCAGCTAAGTCATGACCACGTGCTTGCCGACGTGTCACCACTCTCACATGCTTCTTAGCACACTGATCACACTCCTCTCTCTGACAACATCTCCTTGGGATCCTCGACAACCCGTCCGCATTTCCATGTAGGGCGCCTCTCCGGTGCTCTATCTGAAAATCGTAGGTGTCCAACGTAGCTATCCATCTAGCTACCATGCCTTCAGCCTGATCAAAGGACTTTAACCACCTAAGGGAACTGTGATCGCTCCGAACCAGAAACGGACGTCCCCAAAGATAATGAGAAAAGTACTTCACAAACCTCACCACTGCATACAGCTCTCTGTATGTGGTACAGTACCTCTGCCTACTCTTAGACAGAGCGCAACTTGCATAAGCAATCACTTTTTCCTCTCCATCCTGAATCTGAGACAATACGCCACCAATGGAATTTGCTGACGCATCTGTATCAAGAATGAACCTGCCCTCTCTTGTCGGATAAGCAAGAACGGGAGAAGACACTAAAGCCACTTTCAGTTTCTCAAAAGCTTGCTGACACTGTTCGCACCAAACAAACTTCTGATTTTTCCTAGTCAAGTTTGTCAAAGGACTAGCTATCTCAGCGAAACCACAAATGTATTTTCTGTAATATGATGTGATCCCTAAGAAGCTTCTGACTTCTGAAACACAAGTAGGGACAGGCCAGTTAACAACTGCCTCTACTTTCTTTGGGTCACACTTTGTCCCTTCTTTCGAAACCACATGCCCTAGGAAGGAGCATTCGCTCTGCAACAACGAACATTTCGAGGGCTTGAGCTTCAAATTGGCATCTCTGAACTTCTTCAAAACAACTTTGAGATTTTCCAGTGCCTGTTCCTCTGTCCTGCCTAGACAAATGACATCATCAATGTAGACTAGACATCTCTCAAAAAGAACACCACTTAAAGTCATCTCCATGAGTCTCTCAAAAGTAGCTGGACTGTTACATAGCCCAAATGGCATGACCTTAAACTGGAAAAGACCTTTATGCGTAGCGAACGCTGTCTTCTGTTTATCATTTTCATCCGTCTCAACTTGGAAGAAACCCTGAGCTAAGTCAAGAGTTGAAAACCAACACGAACCTGACAAAGCATCAAGCGAGTCACCAATGTGGGGTAAAGGATAAGCATCTTTGCGTGTCAACTGGTTCAACTTCCTATAGTCAACGCAGAACCTAGTTGTACCATCCTTTTTCTTGACAAGTACCACGTTAGCAGCCCAGGGGCTGTCACTGGGTTCTATGACATCTTGCTTCAACATTTTGTCTATTTCCTCCTCCACAATTTCTCTCTGAGCTACGGGAATACGACGAGGGGGCAACTTGACAGGTTTGCCACCTCCTGTGTCAATAGTGTGTTTCACTTTGTTTGTCCGTCCAAGTTGTCCGCCTGGAGACTGGAAAACATCTCGAAACTCTATGAGCGTCTCTTTCAATTTGTCTTTTGTCTCCTCGCTAACATCTGACGAAACATTAGCGACCAAATCCACTAAGTGACTAGGGAGTTTGTCATCCACATAGACCACTTCTTCCTTCTTTTCAGAACTAGTCGACAAAGAGTTCACTGAAAACCCAGTTTCTATGGACGCCACAACTGTATCTGGCTTCACTACAATCTCTTTATCAGTAAAGTTGGTAACAGGAACAAGGATTTCTTCTTGTGACACCTGAACCATACACCTTGGAACTACTAGCCCTGTTTCACTCCTGAAACTCTCAACACCTTCTAACAGACCATCAGCTTTCTGTAACTGACACGGCTGAACGAAAGATGCCTTCAAAAACATTTCAGACCTAGGGGGAACCCTAGTGAGTCTACACACTTTCACCTCTGCACTTGTACCTGAACTCTCTTTTTTCAACTGAACCATCTTCTTGCGTATCATCAAAGTACCTTGCGCTAAGTCTAGCACGCCACCGTATTTCTGCATGAAATCAGTGCCTAGAATACCTGACGAACTGCCTAAGTCTGCAACTACTACATCATGCCTAAACCTCTGTCCTCCTACTTTCAAACAAAGCGTGGTTTCACCCTGAATTTCTAAAGTGTCACCGCTAGCTGTGCAAAGATTCAACTTACTTTTCTTCAGAGCCGATCTTTCCATATTGACTAGCTTGAAATCTCTGGCACTAATGACTGTGACAGCAGACCCGCTATCTACTAAAAAGTCTAAGGAAACCTTTCCTATCGCTACTGGTGCCATCCAGCATCCAGTGTTTGACAGTACACATAAACGCTGCCTCTTCGCGTTCTCTAAGCAGCCGTCATCACTTGCTAATTGGGCCGAGTCCCTGGCTGCTGAGAGCTCCGCCCGCCCTAGTTTCCCTGGCCTGGCGCGTTTTCGTTACGCACAGACTCATTCCCGTCTCTGTCTTCACTTTTCTGGCATTGCCTGGCATAGTGCCCCTTCTCTTTGCACTTATAACAAACAACATCAACATTTCTTCTAGTCTTGTCTCCTGCCGAATGACGAGTCAGCGCTTTCGTTACTTTCTGAATCTCAGAAGTAAGTCTGTCACTCAGATTCTGGAAAGCCTTTGCTAAGCCTGCCTCAGCTGAATCTTTCTCTTCGAGACTTCTAACACCCTTAGCAGCAACATCAACATGTCTCTCTGGGTCTTCTGGTTTCCTGCCATCAAATCTCTCATCAAACGACTCAAATTCACTAGCCAGTGCTACTGCCTCGTGTATTGTCGTGGGATGATTGAACTGAACATGCCTTCTCAAGTCTCTAGAGGGAAGACCACTAACAAACTGATCTATGACTATGGTTTCTCTCGCTTCAATAGGCATCCTAGGGTATGCACTACTAGCAATGCGGTTTAAAGCAAACCCGTATTCGGTCACACTCTCGTTCTTTCTTTTCATCCTTGACCTGAACTCTACTCTACGAAGATTCTCTTTCTCAGCGGGATCAAAACGACGTTCAAGGGCTGACCTGATAGCGTCAAAGTCCTCTATTCTCTCTAGTGCTAGCTCACCTAACACCTGTTGTGCTGGACCCCGGAGTGACATAGCTAGATTCACTCCTTTCTCGCTATAGTCCCAACCATTCCATCTTGCACATGTCTCGAAATGGCAAAGCCAGTCTTTCAAGTCTCCTTTTGTGCCAGTGAATATCTCGGGCACCCTCTCTCTCCTAGACGAGTTACCACTGTCATTCAGAAAGGATCTATTTCTCGTAATGTTCCTGTTCGTCGTGCTCCTTTGCGAGCAACGACTACCGTGACTGCATGAGCTTTCCTCACTGCTGCTATCTGACTCACTGTAAACCGAGTGCCTGCTGCTCTTCGCCGACCTTCTAGGTTTACTCCTTCTTCTACCATCCTGACTTTTAGAACTACTTGACACCAACCAGCTTGGAACAAGAAACCTAAGGAATCCTAAGACTGCACCCATCTTGTAGACTGAACCTCGCTATCTGTGTAATAAAACTTCGCTTGTTCAACTGCGTTTCCCACACAGATAGACTACAACACGAATCGCTAAACCAAACTAGAACCAACTTCAAACTCGGAATGTTTCCACTACAATCTCGCGACTGGTACTAATGAAAACGCTCCCTGCCGCAACCGGTACCACGCTAACGGAAAAGACGTGTCGACAGTGACACAGATAGTCTGCCGCTGGCACAGCACATAGTCTTGAACTCACAGCTCTAACTACCTTCCTCGAACGAAGTATCTCGGCCAAACTATCTTTATCAAACAACGATTCTGGTCAAACAACAATCCTAACCAAAAGACAATCTGGTCAAACAACAATCCTAAAACAATCCTGGTCACGGCACCAATTTTTGTAACCGGACTCAGTGACTGGGTGTAGGCGACTTAAATAGTTTATCAGATAGACAAAAACTGCCCATCTAATACAGTACTCAAGTGCCTACAGAGTTTAAGTCCGCATCCCTTTTGTGGTCTAGGGAAGGGCTGGAGATTGCAGTGGAGAGTAAATAAATCTACTCTAGTCTCGCATGCGCACAACTGAAATCCGTGTTTACTTGCCTCGCGTTGTGTTCAAAAAGCTAAAGTTGCTTGCGCAATGGACCGACCACAGTATCCAGAAAAACCCTATTTTGACTGGACTTGTTGTTATCGTTCCTACTGAGCTGCTAGTAACGTGCGCTCGCACGATCAGTCACACCGTCATACATGCACGGACGTACACACACACAAACTTCTCGCACATACGCACGCACAGTCTCAGTCTTGCTCTCACTCTAGCCGAGCATCGTAAGATAGAAGTAAGGTTCCAAGATTTATTTGTACCAGAAAAGCATTCATAATAAAACAAACAACATAATCAAAATTAGTCAAACCAGTGCAAGTGCTAATAACCTTAAATACACATAGGCCTAACACCTATACCTTCGATTACGACACCTAGCAGGCCTATCTCCTATGACTAACACCTATAACGTTGAATACGATTCCTAGCGAACCTAACTCCTAGGCCTAACACCTATACGCACTTACCTATAAAACCTACGCGCAATCCTAACACAGCCTAAGCCCTATTTAGGTGAATTAGAACTGAACTAAAACGCTACTGTCCTATTGGGAAGGCCGGGGTGGTTGAGGAGATCATTGTTCACAATCGCCTCGTGGGGTAGGGTCGGGGTGGTTGAGGAAATCATTGTTCACAATCGCCTCGTGGGGTAGGGTCGGGGTGTTGAGGAGATCATTGTTCACAATCGCCTCGTGGGGTAGGGCCGGGGGATTGAGGAGATCATTGTTCACAATCGCCTCGTGGGTTAGGGCCGGGGGGTTGAGGAGATCATTGTTCACAATCGCCTCGTGGGTTAGGGCCGGGGGGTTGAGGAGATCATTGTTCACAATCGCCTCGTGGGTTAGGGCCGGGAAATGTAGGAGATCATTGTTCACAATCGCCTACGGGGGAAGGGGGAGGGGTGGTGAGCATTGTTCACACTCACCCCGAGACTGAGAATCGGCCGCTTTATATAGGCTCCCAGCCTCTGGGTCCGGAAACTACGTCACAGCTTCGCGCGTGTAGTCCGCTACACACTAACTAGCTAAGTCAGCAGAATTCTCGCTCACAGTGCGCCCAGCGTGCACTAAACCACTGAACTCTGACTCGCTGGTAGTAACTAGCGATAGCGTTAGCAGAGGGCTCCTCTGCTACAGTACTAAGCCAAAGAGATGTAAACAATGACTGTTGGTATAGATAATGCAAAGCAAATTACATCCTGCAAGAAAATGTATCCGCGTCACTACTAACAATACAACAATACAATACCAAGTGCAATGTCAACCAAATGCAAAATATTTTTCTTCTTTAGAGCAGATATAGCATCACTTCAGTGTGTTGAACATCTGTGCTGCTGTTGGGGGTTCTGTGTAAGGTGCTTTTTTTCGGTGGAAAGAAGAGTGGGGGATGGAAGACCCATCCAGGTTCTCCTCCTGCGAAACCTCTCCCCAGTGCACAAAGGCCAATGGGCCACACACAGCTGTGAGCGGGCCCATGGCCTTTTGTGCATTGGGGAGGAGAGCCTGGATTCCAAACAATTCAGGGAAATGGATGAGATCAAATCATGGGACAGGCTGTTGAACTGATTCTGCCACATACAGTATATGTGTGTGTGTGTGGGGGGGGGGGGGGGGGGAATGACATCTTCCTGTATTGGGTACGGTGACTCACAACTTGCAGGCTTCGATCGCTATATTCAATTCTTGAGGAATTACAGGTGCTGGGGCTGGAAGGTGCTGGCAGGTGGTCAGACAGTTATATTGACCAGTAATTCAACAATGTATCATGTTTGCAATCAAATATATTTTTTGTGTGTGTGTTTTGTTTTTTTTGTTTTTTTTTTTTGTTTGTGCTGCTGCAAGTTTGTTCCGTTGTCAACCTCCTGTCACGCCGCTCATCCCCATCAATGCCAGTGTGCTCTCCCAGGCCCGCTAGTTGTTCCAGCCAGTGTCCCGGCCCTGCTGCTATGTCAGGTAGTAGGGGACTCCCTCCAGAGGAAACTCCGCCCTGCTGCCGAGTCACTTCAGTGATGTTCAGGATGGCCTTCAGGTGACCACACCTACTATTCCCCCTACATATACAACATTGTTTGCTAGTCGCTGAGTCAATGAGTGGGAGCTCCACCCCCAGAGATGGCGTGTCAACCACTACTTCTAGTTCTTTCCTTGCACAGCAGCAGGGTCTGGCTGAAGACAACTGCGCACCTAGGGTTTCTGGAGGATTGGGTTGAGGTCACCATGAGACAAAGACCTTACAGCTCAGAATCTGGAACATTTCATTATGCATCAGGATGAGGATGATGATGCTATGGTGGTCCATGTAGTTAGGGACTACGTGACAGGCCCGCATTCCACGCTATCTGACAAATATCCTGCTGTTAACCAGGCCTGGGAACTGCGAGCACCTGCGATGCTAGCTGTATAATAATCTACATGGTGCAGGCCCGTGAAGTGGGCGAGTCTCGACTGCATGGCATCAGCCTTCACATGGGTCCATAGCACACCAGCCTGGGTAGGACTAGGAGCCAACCCAGATAGGACAAATCCCGCTCAACTCGGCTGGGATTCAAACCCAGGTCTCCTGGCTGCCAGTCTGATGCACTAACCACTGCGCTTTGGAGGCCGGTAAGCTTTTCATCTTTATGCAAGGAGATTAAACCCCAAAGTGTTGCTGACGACTAACAGTGCCAGAATCTTCTGTACAATGAAAGTGGGCTCTTTCAACGAGGAAAAAAAGGGGTCAGCTTGGTTTACCAAGCACAGATCTAGCCAGGCTGATTCCACCCAAGCGAAAATGTACGCAGGGTAGATCTGTACCTCCACAATTCGGTGTCAATTTTTTAGTTGGTGATCATGGATTCAAGCTGTGAGGATTCATGTTTGGTGCGGTTATGTTGTCTAGATTCATTCTAAGGCCATCAATAGTAGAATCACAGCAATGCAAATTTGCACTGGATAGATTCACACTTGGGATTTGTGGCAGCATATTTATTTAGCTGCATGACCACTTCCCAAATGTGCAAAACGCCATCGAACCGCCAAATTGGCCAGCGCACGGCCGTGCGCAGGCCAACGGTGGCTCGATGGATTTTTTTGCACATTGGGTCAGTGGTAGCGTTACGTTCTTCTAATCGGCCACACCCATTTGTCCTATTAACCATGAAGCACTGACATGCTGTGACAGGAAGTGGATCGACCATGATAGTTCTGGGGTGGTGTCGGAATAGCATGGTGCCTGTAGGCTGATAGTGCTGCCTGTAGATGCCAACCTATCCTGACACCTGTGTACAATTCTACCAGCGCTAGCCTCACCTACTTGGTTTGTGAGTATCCTGACAACCACCCTTGAACTATCATGGTCAATCTTTCTCAGAACTGTGACGCAGACCTCAAAGGATGAAAAAAAAGACGGGGATAATTTTATCCTCAGGATGCACGTTAAAACAAATAAGAATAGATTATGATGATCTGTAATTTTGGACCTTGTGACTATGCCGTAATGTCCTAACTGCAGCCGGAGCCTCAGTCATTTATTTGTGCTCTAAAACCGAAGTTCCGAGTCCATTCACTTTCAAATTCGGCGACACACAAACTTACTGGATGATATGGTGGCGACACATAAGATATTTTGGCTCCTCCCGCTTTAGAAAAGTTCGCTGCACACACCGCAACATAAGTAGATCCATTTCTTGGGGGTGATTCGCTTTCATCATTAGATCCAAATTAGACCTCCGTCTTGAACACGTGATATTTTATCTCCGCTGCAGAGTACCTTATTTTATTTAAAAGATTTAGCTGTTGATGCAAAATTAATAGTTACATATTTTTATTTTTCTTCTCGAAAGGAGCCTTCTCAAGGAGTACAGCGTTTTCCAATAATGAGGCTTCAAAGAAATTATGAACTACTACAAGAATATGACGTCATCTTGCTGTTCAGTGATGTAAATTTTTTTTGTCACTCTTATTATATACTATTGACATGAAATCGGTTTATCTCAAAAATCTTGTGGACTAAATGGCGGGAGGTCTGAAATCTTTCACATCGCAAGAGACATAGATCCTCATGAGCCCCCGCGACTGCGGGGGCTCATGAGGATCTATGCCTCTTGCTGAGCCGACAGCGGCCTGTGCATCGACTCGAACCTTCTACATCAGTGTATGGTGGCATAGGAGCTTCAGGTCGTTCACTGCCACACCACAACCCCTACATGTTTTCAACATGGGGGGGGATGCCGAGCCCTGTACCTTGGTATGTGCTCGGAATACGAGCTAGTAATGCCCACAGTGGTGACTAGCACACAGTGTTGTCGATATTTTAAACAAACAGCATATCTCTTGCACACACACACAAGCGTAGGTTAACAAGTTTTAAGGGCACAGTCTCAATCCGTTTATTGTACAAAGCATGGTTACCTCAAGTTTGAAGGTGTCATCCAACAACCATGTACCAGTTGCTGAAGATGAATCCAGCACGACAATCCAAGGATAGTGCCAGATTAGCTTGGTGCCTGATGGCGCCAAGTTAATCTGGCACTACACTTGAATTGTCATGGTTGATCCGTCTCCTGCTGTAGGGTGTCAGGACTATATGGGTTAAAAAGGTGGTATCTTGCAAACCAGCTGCAAGAGATGTACCGACCATAATAATTTAAGGGTAGTGCCTGATTAGCTTGGCGCCTGATGCTGTAGTGCATGAGAGCTAACGAAGTTGAAGACCATCTTCTGGGCGGCTAAAGCCACCTTCACCCCTTCAGTCCCAAGGTCCCATTTCTCAAATTTTGGAGGTGTTGCCCAACGACTATGCATCAGTTGTAGGAGATGGATTGATCATGATAATTCAAGGGTAGTGTCAGATGAGCTTGGCGCCTGAAGGCGCCAAGCTCATCTGGCACTACTTTTGAATTATCGTGGTCAATCCATTTCCTGCTGCAGGGTCGTGGGGCTAAAACAGTTAAAACTTATTGTCTTTAATGACAGGTGATCTCTCTGAAGGAGTGTGCTGTACATCATACATGCAATGCATTGTTTGCGGTTTTGTAAACGTCTAATACTGTACACTCACATGGTGTGTGTGTGTGTGTGTGTGTGTGTGTGTGTGTGTGTGTGTGTAGGCATACAATTGTTATACACAAGCAAATTCATGGCAAGATTCTCAGTAAAATACAATTTTATCATAGCCAAGCATTATTTTATACTTTATACATGAAAGCCCTTCATATCAGCTAGAACCTGCTGTAAAACTCTATCTCTCACTCTCTCTCATACCACATCAGTATCACTTTCGTAGTCTGTAAGAACTCGTGTTTAGGGGTAAAACGTACAAAAATAAAATACACAATAACAAAACACAAGCAAAAGCAATCCAACATGCAGCTGAACATGAATTATGACTGCACAACTGAATTTATAACCGAACAATCCAGTTTTAACGTCACAATAAATCTCACCGAGTTCATGACAACAACACAGTTTGATCATCTCAATAAATGTTTGAGACAACATTTATAATGTCTTTATACACGCACGCACACACACCTCTCTTTTAACCCATTCTACCCCAGATGCACCACAGCAAGATATGGATCGACCATGATAGTTTAAGGGCGATGCCAGAATAGCTTGGTGCCTATAGGCGCCAAGCTATTCTGGCATCACCCTTAAACTGTCATGGTCGATCTGTGTCCTGCACTGCACTGCAGTCTTTAGAGGACAATGGCAAAATTTGAGGATTTTGGTCTTGGGGTACAATGAGTTAACCCATTCCTTGCTGAGAAAAGAGAACACGATTCAACTGCACGAGACATGGATTATGATGAAACACGATTCAACTGGACGAGACATGGATTATGATGAAACATGATTCAACTGCACGAGACATGGATTATGATGAAACACGATTCAACTGGACGAGACATGGATTATGATAAACACGATTCAACTGGACGAGACGTGGATTATGATGAAACACGATTCAACTGGACGAGACATGGATTATGATGAAACACGATTCAACTGGACGAGACATGGATTATGATGAAACACGATTCAACTGGACGAGACATGGATTATGATGAAACACGATTCAACTGGACGAGACATGGATTATGATGAAACACGATTCAACTGGACGAGACATGGATTATGATGAAACACGATTCAACTGGACGAGACATGGATTATGATGAAACACGATTCAACTGGACGAGACATGGATTATGATGAAACACGATTCAACTGGACGAGACATGGATTATGATGAAACACGATTCAACTGGACGAGACGTGGATTATGATGAAACACGATTCAACTGGACGAGACATGGATTATGATAAACACGATTCAACTGGACGAGACATCGATTATGATGAAACACGATTCAACTGCACGAGACATGGATTATGATGAAACACGATTCAACTGGACGAGACATGGATTATGATGAAACACGATTCAACTGGACGAGACATGGATTATGATGAAACACGATTCAACTGGACGAGACATGGATTATGATGAAACACGATTCAACTGGACGAGACATGGATTATGATGAAACACGATTCAACTGCACGAGACATGGATTATGATGAAACACGATTCAACTGCACGAGACATGGATTATGATGAAACACGATTCAACTGGACGAGACATGGATTATGATGAAACACGATTCAACTGGACGAGACGTGGATTATGATGAAACACGATTCAACTGGACGAGACATGGATTATGATGAAACACGATTCAACTGGACGAGACATGGATTATGATGAAACACGATTCAACTGGACGAGACATGGATTATGATGAAACACGATTCAACTGGACGAGACATGGATTATGATGAAACACGATTCAACTGGACGAGACATGGATTATGATAAACACGATTCAACTGGACGAGACATGGATTATGATGAAACACGATTCAACTGGACGAGACATGGATTATGATGAAACACGATTCAACTGGACGAGACATGGATTATGATGAAACACGATTCAACTGGACGAGACATCGATTATGATGAAACACGATTCAACTGGACGAGACATGGATTATGATGAAACACGATTCAACTGGACGAGACATGGATTATGATGAAACACGATTCAACTGGACGAGACATGGATTATGATGAAACACGATTCAACTGGACGAGACATGGATTATGATGAAACACGATTCAACTGGACGAGACATGGATTATGATGAAACACGATTCAACTGGACGAGACATGGATTATGATGAAACACGATTCAACTGGACGAGACATGGATTATGATGAAACACGATTCAACTGGACGAGACATGGATTATGATGAAACACGATTCAACTGCACGAGACATGGATTATGATGAAACATGATTCAACTGCACGAGACATGGATTATGATGAAACACGATTCAACTGGACGAGACATGGATTATGATGAAACACGATTCAACTGGACGAGACATGGATTATGATGAAACACGATTCAACTGGACGAGACATGGATTATGATGAAACACGATTCAACTGGACGAGACATGGATTATGATGAAACACGATTCAACTGGACGAGACATGGATTATGATGAAACACGATTCAACTGGACGAGACATGGATTATGATGAAACACGATTCAACTGGACGAGACATGGATTATGATGAAACACGATTCAACTGGACGAGACATGGATTATGATGAAACACGATTCAACTGGACGAGACATGGATTATGATGAAACACGATTCAACTGCACGAGACATGGATTATGATGAAACACGATTCAACTGCACGAGACATGGATTATGATGAAACACGATTCAACTGGACGAGACATGGATTATGATGAAACACGATTCAACTGCACGAGACATGGATTATGATGAAACACGATTCAACTGGACGAGACATGGATTATGATGAAACACGATTCAACTGGACGAGACATGGATTATGATGAAACACGATTCAACTGGACGAGACATGGATTATGATGAAACACGATTCAACTGGACGAGACATGGATTATGATGAAACACGATTCAACTGGACGAGACATGGATTATGATGAAACACGATTCAACTGGACGAGACATGGATTATGATGAAACACGATTCAACTGGACGAGACATGGATTATGATGAAACACGATTCAACTGGACGAGACGTGGATTATGATGAAACACGATTCAACTGGACGAGACATGGATTATGATGAAACACGATTCAACTGGACGAGACATGGATTATGATGAAACACGATTCAACTGCACGAGACATGGATTATGATGAAACACGATTCAACTGGACGAGACATGGATTATGATGAAACACGATTCAACTGGACGAGACATGGATTATGATGAAACACGATTCAACTGGACGAGACATGGATTATGATGAAACACGATTCAACTGGACGAGACATGGATTATGATGAAACACGATTCAACTGCACGAGACATGGATTATGATGAAACACGATTCAACTGGACGAGACATGGATTATGATGAAACACGATTCAACTGGACGAGACATGGATTATGATAAACACGATTCAACTGGACGAGACATGGATTATGATGAAACACGATTCAACTGGACGAGACATGGATTATGATGAAACACGATTCAACTGCACGAGACATGGATTATGATGAAACACGATTCAACTGGACGAGACGTGGATTATGATGAAACACGATTCAACTGGACGAGACATGGATTATGATGAAACACGATTCAACTGGACGAGACATGGATTATGATGAAACACGATTCAACTGGACGAGACATGGATTATGATGAAACACGATTCAACTGCACGAGACATGGATTATGATGAAACACGATTCAACTGGACGAGACATGGATTATGATGAAACACGATTCAACTGGACGAGACATGGATTATGATGAAACACGATTCAACTGGACGAGACATGGATTATGATGAAACACGATTCAACTGCACGAGACATGGATTATGATGAAACACGATTCAACTGCACGAGACATGGATTATGATGAAACACGATTCAACTGCATGAGACATGGATTATGATAAACACGATTCAACTGGACGAGACATGGATTATGATAAACACGATTCAACTGGACGAGACATGGATTATGATGAAACACGATTCAACTGGACGAGACATGGATTATGATGAAACACGATTCAACTGGACGAGACATGGATTATGATGAAACACGATTCAACTGGACGAGACGTGGATTATGATGAAACACGATTCAACTGGACGAGACGTGGATTATGATGAAACACGATTCAACTGGACGAGACATGGATTATGATGAAACACGATTCAACTGGACGAGACATGGATTATGATGAAACACGATTCAACTGGACGAGACATGGATTATGATGAAACACGATTCAACTGCACGAGACATGGATTATGATGAAACACGATTCAACTGGACGAGACATGGATTATGATGAAACACGATTCAACTGGACGAGACATGGATTATGATGAAACACGATTCAACTGGACGAGACATGGATTATGATAAACACGATTCAACTGGACGAGACATGGATTATGATGAAACACGATTCAACTGGACGAGACATGGATTATGATGAAACACGATTCAACTGGACGAGACATGGATTATGATGAAACACGATTCAACTGCATGAGACATGGATTATGATGAAACACGATTCAACTGGACGAGACATGGATTATGATGAAACACGATTCAACTGGACGAGACATGGATTATGATCAGGATGTATGCCTCCAGCTGGCTACACTTTGTATCCGTGTTTCTGCGATTGCTGAGGCTCTTACAACATTGAATTAATTCATTCGAGACTTTGGCTGTGTATCCAGAAGCAGTTCGTCTCGAATGTGTGAACCATGAATTCAGAAACCCAATATGCGAGCACTGGCTGTGAAGGAGTAAAGAAATGCGAGCACTAACTCAGTTTGTCAAGGCATCAAGCTCTGGCTTCACGTCACTGACATTAGGTCTGTTTCTCTTCGAGTTCTCCAGTAATCGACACGCAACATCATACAGCATCTCCACCATTCCAGGTTTCCACTCCCCGGCCTTAGGGTCAACAAAACTGAGAATGTCTGATGGCTCTTCTACGTTTTCCTGGATGTGGTACCGGAGGCTAGCATCCTCACGTGTGTTGTCCTGAGCAGGTAGTCCTGTACACAGGATAAACAAGGAAACATTATTGTCTGTTGTCCTGAGCAGGCAGTCCTGTATACAGGATAAACAAGGAAACATTATCGTCTGTTGTCACACAAGGGGGGTGGGGTGGGGGGGGGGGGGGGGAGGGATTCAGTACAGACGATATTTGTCCAACCTAAAAAAATCAAACATAATAATCAAAATTTTTACATGTTTTTTTCCTCCTCTCAAGTATTTATTCTTTAACAAATAAGAGAATGTATACATATTCTTTCTCTTTCTTCGAGAATAAGCACTGTTCAAGGACAAGTGCTCTTTTAAGAGGAGTCTTGAGTGACAAAAAGTGTCACTTGTTCTGAACTCTTGGCCTATGGATGGCAACTTCAAGGAGTTCAAGACCATCATGTGGGTGGCCACAGCCAGCTAAATGATAGCTTTAAATACAGGTAATCTGTCATAATGTGGCCACAGGTGGCTTGTAAATACAGGTGATCTGTCATAAGGTGGCCACAGGCAGCTAATCTCTTGGCTTGACTTCGCGAACGAAGATTTTATAGGAGTTACCCACGACGTCTGCAGGCTTGTTCGTGGCTGCGGAGGCCAATCCGAGACAGGCAGGTTCGACCGCAGTGGCTGCAGGGGAAGGTATGGCCAGGGTTCTGAGCTGCGGCATCTCTGTTTTTTCTCCTGAGCCGCTTGTCCTTAAGGCTAGCTCTGTGAGAGTCCTCAAAGGAGACAGCTGCCTTGTAAATGGTGGAGCGCCAGCTGTCACGGTCCGCAGCAAGCGAAGACCACTGGTGGTGGTCGATTTGGCAGGCACTAAGTGACTTCTTGAGACAGTCTTTGTATCTCTTCTTTGGTGCCCCTCTGTTACGGTGTCCAGTAGCAAGCTCGCCGAACAGGGTGATCTTTGGTAGGCGATGATCCTCCATCCTGGAGACATGCCCCGCCCAGCGGAGCTGTGTCCGCAGCAGCAAAGCCTCGATGCTCACAGTTTCAGCCTGTTCAAGGACCTCGACGTTGGTGACATAGTCACTCCAGTGAATGCCCAGGATGGTACGCAGGCAGCGTTGGTGGAAGCGTTCGAGGAGTCGTAGTTGGCTGCGGTAGAGGGCCCAGGACTCGGAACCATACAGCAGGGTGGTGAGGACCACAGCTCTGTACACACTGATCTTGGTGCCTGTTTTCAGCTGTTGATTGTGCCACACCCGCTTGAAAAGTCGCCTGAAAGCGCTGTTTGCTTTTGCCAGCCTGCTGTCAAGCTCCTTGTCCAGCTTGGCGTCCGACGTGATAATGCAGCCAAGGTAAGTAAACTGGTGCACTGACTTTAATTCAGACTCGCCAATGGTGATGTGAGGAGGGCGATACACTGTCTTGGGTGCCGGCTGATGGAGGACCTCTGTCTTTTTCAGACTGACCTCGAGTCCAAAGAGCTGGGCAGCATCTGCGAAGCAAGATGTGATGCGCTGCAGGGCTCTCTCTGTGTGTGCAACGAGGGCAGCATCATCAGCAAAAAGCAGCTCACGAATCAGTTGGTCTAGGGTTTTCGTGTGGGCCTGCAGTCGTCTGAGGTTGAACAGGCTGCCATCGAGACGATACCTGATGTACACTGCATCGTCATCATCGAGGTCCACTGTGGCCTGCTTCAACATCATGCTAAAAAAGATGGTGAAGAGGGTTGGTGCCAGCACGCAGCCCTGCTTTACGCCGTTGAGAATAGGGAATGGTTCTGAGAGGTCATTGTTGAGTCTGACCTGGCCTTGCTGGTCCTCGTGTAGCTGGACAATCATGTTGAGGAACTTTGGGGGACAGCCAAGTCGCTCCAGGATCTGCCACATGCCTTGCCTGCTTCACAGTGTCGAACGCTTTTGTTAGGTCGACAAATGTTATGTACAGCCCTTTGTTCTGCTCGCGGCACTTCTCCTGTAGCTGTCTCAGCACAAAGACCATATCGGTGGTGCTCCTGTTTGCTCTGAAGCCACACTGGCCCTCTGGGAGTTGGTCTTCAGCGATGGCAGGTACCAGCCGATTCAGGAGCAGCCTTGCAAGGATTTTCCCAGCAATGGACAGCAGGGTAATTCCCCGATAGTTGGAACAGTCAGACTTCTCGCCTTTGTTCTTGTACAGGGTGATAACGACTGCATCACGGAGATCTTTTGGTAGTGTTCCTTCCTCCCAGCAGCAGAGAAAGAGGTCATGGAGCTTGTTGTGCAGTGCTGTGCCTCCATGTTTCCAGATCTCTGGCGGTATTCCATCAATGCCTGCTGCTTTGCCACTCTTGAGCTGGTGGATGGCTGTGAGGGTCTCTTCAGCGGTGGGCGGTTCGTCCAATTCAACCTTTACTGGGAGGTGTGGGATTTGTAGGACGACTGCTTCTTGAACAGTGCGCTCAGCGCTGAAGAGGCTCTGAAAGTATTCCGACCAGCGGTTCAAGATGGAGGTATTATCTGTGAGGAGTGCCTGGCCATTCGCGCTTCGCAGGGGACTTTGTACCAGGTGCCTGGGGCCATACACTGCTTTCAGTGCTTCGTAGAAGCCCCTGTAGTCACCACTGTCAGCGCAAAGCTGGGTCCTCTGTGCAAGTCTGGTCCACCACTCATTCTGGAGATCTCTGAGCTTGCGCTGGAGACTGCTGCAGACGAGGCGGAAGGCAGACTTCTTCACAGGGCAGGAAGGCTGGGCTAGGTGGGCCTGATGGGCGGCTCTTTTTTTTGCTAGGTGTTCCTGGATCTCTACATCGTTTTCGTCAAACCAGTCTTTGTTCTTCTTTTTGGCGAAACCCAAGACTTCTGCAGAGGATTTTGCAATAGCAGTTTTCAGTTGTTCCCAAAGTGTTTCAGGGGAGGAGTCTACTGGGTCCGCTGTGTCTTTGAGCCTGCGCTGTAAATCTGTCTGAAAGGCAGCTTTCACATCGTCACGCTGAAGGCTGACAACATCAAGCTTTTTCTTGGGGGGCCCCCATTTCTTGGGTTTTGGCTTGAAGTGGAGCCTGAGTTTGCAGCGGACAAGGCGGTGGTCAGTGTGGCACTCTGTGCTGGGCATCACTCTGGTGAGGAGGGCGTCACTGCGGTCCCTCTGACGCACTAGGACATAGTCGATAAGGTGCCAGTGTTTGGAGCGAGGATGCATCCAGGTGGTCTTTCGACTGTCCTTTTGCTGAAAAGTAGTGTTGGTGATGACCAGTTGCTGCTCCGCACAGAACTCCAACAGTAGGCGGCCATTGTCATTGCAGTTCCCCACGCCATGCTTGCCGAGGACTCCTTTCCAGGCTTCAGAGTCCTGGCCCACTCTGGCGTTGAAGTCGCCAAGGATGATGACTTTGTCGTCTGCAGGGGTACTCTGTAGGAGGCTGTGAAGGTCAGTGTAAAACTTGTCCTTTTCAGCAGGCTCTGCCAGGAGGGTTGGGGAGTACACACTGAGAAGGGTGACGTGTTGCTGGTGTCTCAGTGGGAGGCGCATGGACATGATGCGGTCTGAGTGGCCCGTTGGTAGGTTTTCCAGCTTAGTCGCAATGGATGTCTTGACCATGAAACCCACGCCTGAGAGCCATCTTTCTGATGCAGGCCTGCCTGACCAGTAGAGGGTGTACCCAGCACCAAGTTCTTGGAGGCTGCCTT
Organism: Semisulcospira habei; assembly: GCA_036245525.1. Classification (NCBI taxonomy): domain Eukaryota; kingdom Metazoa; phylum Mollusca; class Gastropoda; family Semisulcospiridae; genus Semisulcospira; species Semisulcospira habei. Next base: position 3,541,410 of record BTPG01000007.1, read on the forward strand.
CGTCCGGAAGGCGTACTTCGCTGAGCGCGGCGATGTCGATGTTTAACCTCCGCAATTCATGGGCAATGAGGGCGGAGCGACGTTCAGGGCGTCCGCTGTCTGCTTTGTCGAGCATGGTTCGGACGTTCCAGCATGCTACGTTTAGTCCGGTCGTGGTCGTCATGAGAGTGGATCCGTTATTCTTTCTTGTTTTTTGACCGCAGGAGAAGATGCCCGTTGACCGCGGCTAGCCAACTGGGGTTGCGAGGGGACGAGCTTTGTTTAGGCCACCTTTTCTAGGCCCCTCTCCGTGTGGAGCAAGCAGTGCTGTCCCTAGAGAAGGCTGCTTGGTCGTTCAGGGTGTGCCGAGTGATGTTGTCATCCCCAGGTCAACATCAGGCGACCAATATCCTGAACCGCCTGCATGCAGGTTTGAGACTGCGGCTTCCAGTGACATCTTTCACCTGCCGTTTCGCCCCTCGCCCGTCGCTACAGGACTTGGAATGGTCGGTGTCATGGTCCGTGGACGTTTCCTAAAGCCTGCGCGGTGGAGCTTTTTGGTGGAGTGCAGTGTGCGCAGTACTGGCCCCACCCTTTAAACCCTTGGTTCATCTGCCATGGCCTAGCAAGCTGGGACGATGGCATCGAGGTCCTCGGGTCGTAGGTTTTATATCAGACTGTCCTTGTCCTAGTCTCTGGCTCAAAAGCCTTCCCCGGAGACACGGGGGCTTTGATGTCAGGGGTTTCCTCCCTTAGCCTTTCCGCAGCCAAGCGGCCAGGCCTGCAAGGCAGCAGGCGACTCGTGGAGGGCGGGGTCGTCTAAGTCCCGTGCAGATGTGAACATCTGCCCACTGCCGAGAAAGTATTGCCAGGCAGCTAATACTTACTTACTTACTTACGCCTGTCACCCCTACCCGGGTATAGGCCGTTGACGAGAGACCTCCAGCAACTCCTGTCCTGTGCTTCTCCTTCGATTCTACTCCAGGTGGTTCCCAGTCTCTTGATGTCTGCCTGGAGGTCTCGACGCCAGGAGTTTCTCGGCCTACCTCTTTTCCTCTTTCCCTGGGGGTTCCATGACAATGCCTGCCTAGTGATACTGGAAGCTGGCTTTCTCAGACTGTGACCAATCCATCCCCATCTTATTCGCCCAATTTCATTCTCTGCTGTTATCTGCTCTGTTCTCTCCCAGAGTCTGACGTTGCTGATCTTCTCTGGCCAGTGGATTTTCAAAATTCTTCTAAGGCAACTGTTCATGAAGGTCTGTACTCTGTTGACTGTGGTTTTTGTCAATCTCCAAGTCTCTGCTCCATATAGGAGAACTGCTTTTACATTGGAGCTGAAAATCCGGACTTTGGTGTGTTGTGACAGCTCTCTGGAACTCCACACTTTTTTCAACTGGAGAAAGGCTGCTCTGGCTTTACCGATTCGTGCTCTGATATCTGCATCAGTGCCGCCTTTTTTGTCTATGATGCTCCCGAGATAGGTGAAGGACTCCACCTCCTCCAACGGGGTACCAGCAAGCAAGACTGGTTCTTCCCTGGTTGCGTTCAGCCTCATTGTCTTTGTTTTCTGTTTGTGAATGGTGAGGCCCACTTGGGACGAGATGTCAGCAAGCCTCGTGGTCTTGTCCTGCATTTGTTGATGAGTGTGGGACAGTAATGCCAAGTCGTCTGCAAAATCGAGGTCGTCAAGCTGTGTCCACAGTGTCCACTGTATTCCACTTCGTCTGTGCTCTGTGGTCATCTTCATGACCCAGTCTATGGCCAGTAGGAAGAGGAACGGAGACAGCAGACACCCCTGCCTGACACAGTTCTGACCTGGAGCTCCCTGGTGAACTGCCCTTCGTGGATCACGCGACGTCATGCCATCGTAGCTGCTCTTGATCAGGCGGACGAGCTTTGTGGGTACACCGTAGTGTCGTAGGAGTTTCCACAGAGTCTCTCGGTCCACACTGTCAAATGCTTTCTCATAATCCACAAAGTTGACGTACAGCGGGGAGCTCCACTCCAGAGACTGTTCCACGATGATGCGGAGAGTGGCGATCTGGTCTGTACATGATCGGTTCTCCCTGAATCCTGCTTGCTGGTCTCTCAGCTGGGGGTCAACGGAGCTCTTCATTCTCTCCAGGATGATTCTGTTGAAGTCCTTTCCTGGTACTGATAGCAAGGTGATTCCTCTGTAGTTGGAACACTTGCTGAGGTCGCCTTTCTTGGGAAGCTTGATTAGGTACCCCTCCTTCCAGTCAGCCGGCATCACCTCCTCTTCCCAGATCTTTCCAAACAGTGGGTACAGCATCTCCACTGTTGTCTCTAGGTCTGCTTTCAGAGACTCCGCTGGGATGCCATCTGGGCCTGCGGCTTTGCCGTTCTTCAAGAATGCCACTGCTCTTCTGATCTCTTCCCGGCTGGGTCTGTCACAGCTGATAGGTCGGTCTCTGCCGGCTGGATGTCTGGGGGGTCGGGTGGGCTAGGTCTGTTCAGTAACTCTTCAAAATACTCGGCCCATCTGTCGAGTTGGTCTGCTCTGTCTGCAATTGGCTTGCCTTCTTTGTCTTTTACTGGTCTTTCTGTATGGCCATACTTGCCTGACAATCTTCTGGTAATGTCGTAGAGCTGTTTCATGTTGCCGCTGCCTGCTGCCTTTTCTGCCTCTGCTGCCAGGCTGTCTGTGTAGGCCCTCTTGTCTGCCCTGATACTCCTCTTCACCTTGCGGTTGGCTTCTGAGTATTCCCCCTGTGCCCTTACTTTGGCTGCTCTCGTGCGACTGTTGTTGACAATTGCTTTCTTCTGCTTCCTCACTTCTATCTTCTTCAAGGTCTGTGCTGACAGCCAGTCCTTGTGATGGTGTTTCCTGAACCCTACAGTGTCTTTGCAGGTTGAGTTCAGCGCCTCTCTAATTGCCTTCCCCTGCTGCTCTGTGGTGACCGCCTCCTCTTCACTTACTAGCTCCTGTAGCGCTTGAAACCAGTTGGACAGCACCAGTTTGAACTCTTCTCTAACTCCAGTTTCTCTCAGGAGGCCTACATTATAGCGCTGTCTTCTTGTTGTCTCTGTGCGGCTTTTCTTTAGCTTGAGCTTCATTCTTAAGGTAAGCAGATGGTGGTCGAAGGCGACATCTGCTCCCCTCCTCACTCGAACATCTTGAAGGGATCTTCTAAATTTCTTGCTAATGCAGATATGGTCTATTTGGTTCTCTGTTGTATGGTCAGGCGAGTCCCAAGTTGCTTTGTGTATCCTTCTGTGTGGGAAGATGCTGCCTCCAATGACAAGTCGGTTTAGAGCACAAAATTCTACAAACCTCTCCCCGTTCTCTCATCTCCGAGCCTAGTCCCTGTCTCCCCATCACCTCTTCGTATCCGGTGTTGTCCTCCCCTATTTTGGCATTAAAATCGCCCATGACGATGGTGATGTCTCACTCCGCACATTTGTCCAAGGCACTCTGGAGTCGGTCGTAGAACTCCTGTTTCTCTTCCTCGTCCCTGTCATTAGTGGGCGCATAACACTGGATGACGTTCAGCTTGAGCTTTTTCTTGGTTCTAAAGGCTGCTGTGATGATTCTTGGCCCAAGAGGTTCCCAGCCCATCAGCGCTCTCTGTGCCACTGGTGACAGCATGAATGCTACACCTTCTGTATGAGGGGCATTCTCCTCTTCATGACCTGAATACAGAATCATCTCCCCACTTAACAGCCTTTTCTGGCCAGACTGCGTCCATCTGGCTTCACTGATACCTAGCAGGGAAAGGTTGTACTTTTGCATTTCCGCTGCTATCTGGGCGGCCTTGCCGCTCTGGTACATGGTCTTGACGTTCCATGTGCCCATGGTTGTATCCCTGGATAGAGAGAGGCGGCTCGGTCCTGTGGCTTCCGAAGACTTCCGGCTTTCACCACAGGACGTCATAAGTCTTCTGGTAGAAGAACCTTCCTCCTCCAGGAAAGGAATTACTGTTAGTCTTTTCGTCGGCGTTTTTGTAGCTATTTCCTTTTTTGCAGGGTGGGGAAGCTACCCCCACGCCCAACCCCCTTACTAGGAGGACCAGGGGTTTTCTGTCGGGGTCACCTTCCCTTAGACCATGTTGGTTCACGGCACCTTATTTCATTCGGTGCACCCCTCTCACGAGGGACCCCCTATCCACCACCCAGGGGACGCGCCTCAACGCCATATGGTCCCAGCGCGAGGACAGGCAGCTAATGATGGCTTGTAAATACAGGTGATCTGTCATACGGTGGCCACAGGCAGCTAATGATGGCTTGTAAATACAGGTGATCTGTCATGGGGTGGCCGCAGGCAGCTAATAATGGCTTGTAAATACATGTGATCTGTCATACGGTGGCCACAGGCAGCTAATTTTGGCTTGTAAACACAGGTGATCTTTCATAAGGTGGCCACAGGCAGCTAATGATGGCCTGTAAACACAGGTGATCTGTCATAGGGTAGACACTCAAAATAGGTTCTGTTCTACTACATACCTGTGATGACTTCTAGCAGCACCACACCAAAGCTGTAGGCATCCATTTTGGTGGAGACGTCAAAAGTGTATGCTTCTGGGGCCAGATATGCTGGAGTGCCAATGACGACGTTGGTGTGTGCTACTGTTTTGCTGGACCCACTGGGTGCAGGCCGCGCAGTGGCAAAATCACCAACCTGCCAAACACAATACACATCATCCATACATCAGTCAGGTCAAGAACAAGTCACGCTTTTGCGGATAATTTATTAATGCAGATACTAACAGAAACTGCGTAAAGCAGGGCTGCGTGCTGGCACCGACCCTCTTCACCATCTTTTTTAGCATGATGTTGAAGCAGGCCACAGTGGACCTCGATGATGACGATGCAGTGTACATCAGGTATCGTCTCGATGGCAGCCTGTTCAACCTCAGACGACTGCAGGCCCACACGAAAACCCTAGACCAACTGATTCGTGAGCTGCTTTTTGCTGATGATGCTGCCCTCGTTGCACACACAGAGAGAGCCCTGCAGCGCATCACGTCTTGCTTCGCAGATGCTGCCCAGCTCTTTGGACTCGAGGTCAGTCTGAAAAAGACAGAGGTCCTCCATCAGCCGGCACCCAAGACAGTGTATCGCCCTCCTCACATCACCATTGGCGAGTCTGAACTAAAGTCAGTGCACCAGTTTACTTACCTTGGCTGCATTATCACGTCGGACGCCAAGCTGGACAAGGAGCTTGACAGCAGGCTGGCAAAAGCAAACAGCGCTTTCGGGCGACTTTTCAAGCGGGTGTGGCACAATCAACAGCTGAAAACAGGCACCAAGATCAGCGTGTACAGAGCTGTGGTCCTCACCACCCTGCTGTATGGTTCCGAGTCCTGGGCCCTCTACGGCAGCCAACTATGACTCCTCGAACGCTTCCACCAGCGCTGCCTGCGTACCATCCTGGGCATTCACTGGAGTGACTATGTCACCAACGTCGAGGTCCTTGAACAGGCTGAAACTGTGAGCATCGAGGCTTTGCTGCTGCGGAGACAGCTCCGCTGGGCGGGGCATGTCTCCAGGATGGAGGATCATCGCCTACCAAAGATCACCCTGTTCGGCGAGCTTGCTACTGGACACCGTGACAGAGGGGCACCAAAGAAGAGATACAAAGACTGTCTCAAGAAGTCACTTAGTGCCTGCCAAATCGACCACCACCAGTGGTCTTCGCTTGCTGCGGACCGTGACACCTGGCGCTCCACCATTTACAAGGCAGCTGTCTCCTTTGAGGACTCTCACAGAGCTAGCCTTAAGGACAAGCGGCTCAGGAGAAAAAACAGAGATGCCGCAGCTCAGAACTCTGGCCATACCTTCCCCTGCAGCCACTGCGGTCGAACCTGCCTGTCTCGGATTGGCCTCCGCAGCCACGAACAAGCCTGCAGACGTCGTGGGCAACTCCTATAAAATCTTCGTTCGCGAAGTCAAGCCAAGAACAGAAACTGTACAAATAGCAGCAGCAACACAAACTCAAGAACACAAATCTGCAGCTGACTTCTGCCCCTTCATTGCCAAGTGGAATTGACCACCACCCAACGGCAAGAGTAGATCCTCATGAGCCCCCGCAGTTGCCCAACGCCCCAGTGGTCTAAGGAACATAGAGTCAAAATGAATTCAGCAAGAGGTATAGATCCTCATGAGCCCCCGCGTATGCAGGGGCTCATGAGGATCTATACCTCTTGCTGAATCCATTTTGGCTCTGTTTCTCTGACCACTGTGATCTTGACCTTTCCAACAGCATTACTTACTTACTTACGCCTGTCACCCCTACCCGGGTATAGGCCGTCGACGAGAGACCTCCAGCAACTCCTGTCCTGTGCTTCTCCTTCGATTCTACTCCAGGTGGTTCCCAGTCTCTTGATGTCTGCTTGGAGGTCTCGACGCCAGGAGTTTCTCGGCCTACCTCTTTTCCTCTTTCCCTGGGGGTTCCATGACAATGCCTGCCTAGTGATACTGGAAGCTGGCTTTCTCAGACTGTGACCGATCCATCCCCATCTTCTTCGCCCAATTTCATTCTCTGCTGTTATCTGCTCTGTTCTCTCCCAGAGTCTGACGTTGCTGATCTTCTCTGGCCAGTGGATTTTCAAAATTCTTCTAAGGCAACTGTTCATGAAGGTCTGTACTCTGTTGACTGTGGTTTTTGTCAATCTCCATGTCTCTGCTCCATATAGGAGAACTGCTTTTACATTGGAGTTGAAAATCCGGACTTTGGTGTGTTGTGACAGCTCTCTGGAACTCCACACTTTTTTCAACTGGAGAAAGGCTGCTCTGGCTTTACCGATTCGTGCTCTGACATCTGCATCAGTGCCGCCTTTTTTGTCTATGATGCTCCCGAGATAAGTGAAGGACTCCACCTCCTCCAACGGGGTGCCAGCAAGCAAGACTGGTTCTTCCCTGGTTGCGTTCAGCCTCATTGTCTTTGTTTTCTGTTTGTGAATGGTGAGGCCCACTTGGGACGAGATGTCAGCAAGCCTCGTGGTCTTGTCCTGCATTTGTTGATGAGTGTGGGACAGTAATGCCAAGTCGTCTGCAAAATCGAGGTCGTCAAGCTGTGTCCACAGTGTCCACTGTATTCCACCTCGTCTGTGCTCTGTGGTCATCTTCATGACCCAGTCTATGGCCAGTAGGAAGAGGAACGGAGACAGCAGACACCCCTGCCTGACACCAGTTCTGACCTGGAGCTCTCTGGTGAACTGCCCTTCGTGGATCACGCGACATGTCATGCCATCATAGCTGCTCTTGATCAGGCGGACGAGCTTTGTGGGTACACCGTAGTGTCGTAGGAGTTTCCACAGAGTCTCTCGGTCCACGCTGTCAAATGCTTTCTCATAATCCACAAAGTTGACGTACAGCGGGGAGCTCCACTCCAGAGACTGTTCCACGATGATGCGGAGAGTGGCGATCTGAT